>OVBJ01000715.1:0-44169 GCA_900406535.1 Noccaea bulbosa | reverse complement strand
AGGCCTTGAAACTGGATCATACAAGCCCTTGACAGCTTGGTGCTTGTATCAGGGGAGGAGGTGTTACACGTCATTGCTGTCTACGCAGCGGCATCGGTGAGTAGAAGGAGTGGCCTGTGGGACCAATTACGAGCTATACTTTGTAGTATTGATGATCCTGTGTTAGTGGGAGGGGACTTTAACACTATAGTACGAATTGATGAAGGGTCTGGGGGAAATGGTCGGCTGTCAGCGGACTCATTAGCCTTTGGTGAGTGGATTAATGATCTGGCCTTAATTGATATGGGCTTTCGGGGGAACAAATTTACATGGAAGCGTGGAAGAGTGGAGAGCACGTTTGTAGCGAAGCGCTTGGATCGAGTTCTTTGTAATGCACACACTCGATTGAAATGGCAGGAGGCTATTGTCACTCATCTTCCTTTCTTATCGTCGGATCATGCGCCGATGTATGTCCAGCTTTCTCCGGTTACAGCAACCGACCCGAGGAGACGACCTTTTCGCTTCGAGGCGGCATGGCTACAACATGAGGGCTTCCAGGACCTGTTGAAAGCATCATGGAAGGGGAATGTAAGGACGAATGTAGCTCTCAATGATTTGCGTAAAACTCTCATCAGATGGAATAAGGAAGTATTCGGTGAAGTATCAAAACGCAAGGAGACAATCTTGAATGAAATCAAGGAGGTCCAAGAGGAGTTGGAGTTAGGACCGACTGATGCTCTATTGGTGAAAGAAGAGGACTTGACGAAGCGGTTTGACACCGTGTTGGAGCAAGAGGAGATGATTTAGGATCACGTCACTGGAGCCACGGACCGACTCTCATGGAAAGATAGTGTGAATGGGGAGTTCTCGGTGAGCGCTGCATACAATATGATTACGAGAGATGATGTACCACGACCAAATATGGAATGCTTCTATAACCGTGTTTGGCGAGTTGTTGCCCCAGAAAGAGTGCGGATATTCATCTGGTTGGTTAGTCACAAAGTCATAATGACGAATGTGGAAAGGAAGCGGAGACATCTTAGTGATTCCGACGTGTGCTCAGTGTGTACAGGAGGATTGGAAACTATCATGCACGTTCTTCGCGATTGTCCTGCTATGGTGGGAATTTGGGGGAGAATTGTCCCGACTAGGAAGAGAACTGTTTTCTTCAGTCAATCTCTATTGGAGTGGTTACACGATAATTTGCAGGAGGGAGTCATTGTTGGTGATATCCCGTGGTCTACGACGTTTGCGATGACAATCTGGTGGAGCTGGAAATGGCGCTGCGGCAATGTTTTTGGTGCTAATAGATTACATAGAGACCGAGTTAAGTTTGTAGTGGATCTTGCGGCGGAGGTATGGCAAGCTTTTCAGGCTGTGGGTTCAATGACCGGTCCAAAAGCCCGTGTTGAGACGCAGATTGGCTGGAAGCATCCCGCTACTGGTTGGCTGAAATTAAATACTGATGGAGCGTCCCACGGCAACCCAGGTCTTGCAACAGCGGGAGGGGTGCTACGTGACAGAGAGGGCCGTTGGTGCAGTGGATTTTCTTTAAATATAGGGCGTTGTACAGCGCCTTTAGCTGAGTTGTGGGGCGTGTACTACGGCCTAGTCATTGCGTGGGAGAGGAAGGTACCGCAGCTGGAGTTGGAGGTTGATTCAGAGCTGGTGGTGGGGTTTCTTCAGAAAGGGATCAATGACGCACATCCCTTGTCTTTCCTGGTACGCTTGTGCCATGACTTTTTATCGAAGGACTGGTTAGTCCGTATTACGCATATGTTCAGAGAGGCTAATCGTCTTGCAGATGGGTTGGCAAACTATGCTTTTGATTTACCCTTAGGCTTTCATTTATTTGATTCTGTTCTGACGTCGTTAGAGTCGATTTTATGGGAGGATGAGATAGGGGCTATCCGCCCGAGACAAGTTTGTTTGTAGTTTCTTTTTCAGTTTCTTAAATAAATAGCGGGAGATTTCTTCTCCCATTGCATTACAAAAAAAAGAATTAAATCTATATTTTAATTAAATTCCTTCTGAAAATTTCAGTCGCAAAATAACGACTATATAAAATGGCAGCACTACCTTTTAAAATCCACAAAACTAGGACTCTTCAACTGTGTCATCTACCTTCCTCTCTCCTCATTTTCTTACTACTATAAGACTCACTTTTCCAAAGATCACCGAAAAATCAAAACCTTGAATCGACACAATGAAGTGTTCTTACAAAGGATCAGCCATTCTCGCTACCGATTACTACCCATTCCTCTACAGACGACCAATCTCCTCTCTCCCCGCTTCGTTCCCTTCTACTACTTCCCTCTCTTACCCGACCCGAACCCGATTCTTATCCACCCGGATCCAAGCCCGGCTCATCCACGACGACCCGGTCAAGCAATCGGAGGATTTAAGTTTCTACGATCTTCTCGGCGTCACCGAATCCGTTACTCTCCCGGAAATCAAACAAGCGTATAAACAGCTTGCTCGAAAATACCATCCCGATGTTTCGCCGCCTGATCGGGTCGAGGAATACACAGATCGGTTCATTAGGGTCCAAGAAGCTTACGAGACTCTCTCCGATCCTCGCCGGAGACTTCTATACGACAGAGATTTATCGATGGGGTTCTCATTTTCTTTCGCCGGTCGTCGCCGGAATCGATACGATGAGGTAATATAATCAGAAAATAAACACTTTCCGATAATTAATGAATTTTGGAAATTTGTGTAATAATCAGAAAATCAAAAAAATTGAGGACCGGTGTTTAGCTTTATGGTTTAGAAACTTTTAAGAGTAGGCAAAAATTTAATTATGTCACACTCGATAATTTATCCCAGCGATGTTGATATTATTGATTAGGATATTTCTGTGTATATACGGACAAATACTATTAAGTATTATATTATCCACACAAAAATTCTGTACATTTTTTCTTTTCGGTACCTAAGATTTACCGAAAGATTCGAGAACATTATGTGCATCACTGTCGCCAAAATTGACCCTTTGTTTGTTATCATGGTCCCAAAAATTGACCTCATATGTGAATTATATGATGAAAAATTGTCGGTTTTCTTTTACTAAAATAAAAAGTTGTCGGATTTTAATAAAGATCGGATAAGTTTGAAAGTAGTGGAATAGAGAATGTTGAAACTGTATTTCTTCTTCTTTGACCCTACATGAATCAATGATCCTATAGAATCCAATTATATGTTTAACAGTCATGTTCATGGTCCAAAAATGTTGAACTAAACCGTTTGTACAATCAGGAAGAATTGATTTGAGTTTTGGTGATTGTTTGTGAAATCAGGAAGTGGTGGAAGAGAAGAGTGAGTGGAAGAAAAAATGGCAAACTCAGCTCTCAGGGCTAAAGAGAAGAAGCAATCATAGAGACAACAACACAATGTCTTGGGCTGCTAGAATGCGCCGTCAACATCACACGTCTGAAGATTCTTCTTCTTAACACACAAAACCAAAATCTCGCCTCCTTAATGTATAGTTTATTGGTCCGAACTTGTAATATAGAAAGCTTAGCATTAAAAATCCTTAAAGAGTCTGTATAGATGTGTATATCTACTCTTTTTGTGTGCAGTGCCAATCGGCAAGCACATCTAAAACCCNAATTTTTTTTTTTTTTTTTTTTTTTTTTGCTTGTGGTGGTTAAGCGTTTGCAATGGACAGATCCGATTGCAATGTTTGTGAGCGATTGTTAATGTGACAAAAACTCTGGTTTGAAGTCTTAGTATATAAAGCTTCATCTTACTACTGGAAAAATGAATGTTGAGTTATAATTAGAAATAGAAATTACGTTGGATATTTTCTCCTTCTTCTTCATCACAAATCCTCTCAACCTCCATCGAAATTCTCATTTGGTGAAATTAACATTCAACTTTATTCTTCATAAGATCCAATAATTTTGGATGCAACTCATATTACATGTAGAAACAAACGGGCTTGCATAAGTTATTTAAGGTTTAGAACTCACACTCACTCACGTACGTAGCTGATAATTCGGCAGCACATAATAAAAGCTAAAAACAAAAGAAAACAACATTCATCATCTCTTGATGTTTACTTATTTTAGCCGTTGATTTCGCACGGCGGCGCGATCATCAAACCACACTTCTTAAATTCCAACTTTACCCCCTCCATCTCCTCCTCCGGCAACGTCATCGTCACAACCCTCTCCTCCGAATTCGCCGCCGAAAAAACAACAACCATTCCCTCCTCCCCGATCCCCTCGACATTACAGTACACTGATTCCGGCGACTTATCTTTCACTTTCGCCTCATACAAATCAACTTCGCTCAGATCCATAAACGTCAGTTTCGCCCCGTAAACAACGAAATCGAAATTCCCGTCGCAGCTCTCTCCGATCTCGTCGATTCCACATCTCTCGTCCGTCGCTTTCTCGATACACTTCACCAATTCCTCCACGTTCGCTTCCGCCACCGGAAAATTCACGTGGACGGAGCTAATCATCTGACTGTTTCGAATCCCTCTAGGTTTCAAATCGTTCGAATCCTTTCTGATGATCGTAACAGTTACAGGCTCTTGTTCTTCCCTAACCTTAGCTATGCATTTCCATATAATCCCGGCCAGAATCTCGAACACCGGAAAATAACCATCTCCGTTCGCCGGAAAATGTGGTGAAATCTGTTCGGCGACAGAGAGATTAAAACAGTAATTTGCCATTTTCTTGTCGTTGGGAGTGACCCAGAGATCTCCCACCGGGTCGACCCGTTTGATTGAATTCGGGTCTTTCACCTTCGGGTTTAGGCTCCAAAACCTTCTGTCTCCGTTAGAGGTTTTTGGGATATAGATCTTTCCACCGGAAATGGCCTTAGCCCATAAGCTAAAGGCATAGAGTAAAGAGAATGAATCTCCCATTATATTGGCCCAGCTAAAGCCCAAAGCTAATCCTCCGCACTTAAACCGGGTCATCTGCGGAAACAAAACCGAGATAAAACCGGTTATTTATTTTTAGTTTCGGTTTGATCTGACAAAAATCAGTCTAAAACCGGTTTTATGTTTTGTCCACAGACCATAAATTCTGAATACAACGGTTTGGCCGTCTGTACTGTTAGAGCATCATAGCGAGTGAGACGCTCTCAATGATATTACAATAAATATCAATTAATTTAATATATTTTAATTAATAAATTAATTTTTAAATCAAAATGAGAGTCTAACCAATCAAAACATAATAAGTGGAGAAGAGAGTCTCAACTTTTTTTATTTGAGTAGTATGTATAACATAACATTTCTATCTCGTTACTCATTTTTTTCTCTTTTTTTTTTTTTTTTTCTCAATTCTTTAATTATTAAGATATCCATCTCATGTCTCACCGTTGAGCTCACCGTTGAGGATGTCCTTACTTCTTCTGTTCCCATATAAGCAATTTTAGGATTTTTTAAAAAGGTTATAAACAGTTTGATTATTTTTAGATAAATTTTTTTATTAAATATTATGTGACTAATTAAGTTGTGTAGTTTTTATGCTTTTTTTATTACGATGGATTGATTTATATTTAATTTATATATATTAAATGATATTTTTGAAGGAAAACAATTTTCTTAATTTTTATAATTCTTCTGAAACTACTTAGTATATAGTAGAGAGAGTATTAAATTTTGGCAAATACTATCGTTTTAGCGAGGCAATGTTTTTCCATGCAAATTAATGGACCGCGGTCAGGTGTTTCTTTCCTGTATTAAATTTCACTTATGACACAGGTCATACATTAAATGATTCTATATTTTATCTTTCTCGATTTGGACATATAAAGTGAACCTATAAATAGAATTTCTAATCCTGTTTACCTAATAATTGCCCTTGTTAAAAGATCACATACAATCAGTACGGAGTATAAATTCCGTTTCACTTGTTGTCTAAGGTTTAAAAAAAAAAATAGTGTATATAAATATTGTACTATATAAGAAAATAATAAGATTTTCTGTTTGACCCTTTTTAATATACTAGTATATAATTTGATCTTATTAATTAATTAAAAAGTAAATAGTGGGGATATATAAACTAAAAAAATTATCATAATATAGCATTAAAAATATAAAATGGCATTTACTATGAATAAAATATTAATATAAAACATAATTTTTTTGTTTTACTTTTTAAAGTTATGGGATTAATTCTATTATCGAATGTCAATTGTGAGAAAGAAAAAAAACTCAATGAAGGCAAATTTATATATAAAAAAACTTCTAACATAAAACTTTAATAAAGTATTTTTTGTTAGCTATAAACAGTATTAAAGATTAAAATTTATAATACCATNCCCCCTTTTCCAAAAAAAAAAAAAAAAAAAAAAAAAACTTTAGCATATCTTATAACAATTCTAGATATATAGTCAAATATATCTCAGTCTGTGATACACACTCAACACACATATGTATGGACTATATAGAAAGAGAGTGAGAGCAATAATGCGATTTGTCATGTGTGTGAACTAAAGAAATATGGCAAACTCAACAAGTGACACTTGTTTGTAGTGAAATTACCTGAACATAGATTAAAGGAGAGAAAGGCAACTCCGGTCCAATGGGTTTATGGTAAACCAGAAACTCATCAACTGACGGGTCCGATTTACTCAGCAACTCTTCGACCGTAAGATTGCATTCACCTTCCACGAAACGCGTGCCAGAGTCGTTGCACTTGATGTACGGACGGCCGGAGTCTCTCCGCCAGAACCTTCCGGTGGTCCAAGCGATCTGGTCGAAGAGCACGAACATAGCCTCTTTCACGTGTGCCACGGTCAAGTCACGTGCTGTCTCGGACGAGTAAATGTAAGCCGCCGTGAGGTAATGGAGCTTCATGGCTAGGTCTAAACCGGTTGGTTCGTGGGTCGTACCGGTCTCTGATGGTCGGGTTGCACCCACAGTCGATAACCGGATGTTGTAAATCGGACCCCGTACATGTCCTTGAGATCGACCCATAATGGCTCAGTGAGGTTGAGTTGATATTTTTGGCAAAAGAAAAAAAAATTGTGGAGTTGGTATATGATATGCTAGTCGATTATGTGTATGCAAATTTATTAGCATAAATTATATGAAAATTTTCTTTGCTTCGACTTCTTTTTGTTTTCTCTCTCTCTCTCTCTCTCTGCTGTGTAAGTATATATTTGTAGGTGATGACGCTCTTGTGTATATATAGAGGAGAGAAGATTGATGATGGTGTTTACGAGTAGGTGAAACCGTTTAATTAATTGACTTTTCTTTTTATATCGAGTCATTTACGTCAAGACACATACATTATGGCAACTTATTCAATCATATGGGTTAAACTATCAACACATTATGGAAGAGTGTAAAGATCAACTTGCCTTGACTTATTTTACTCATTCAATCAAAGGAGTATGATCTATCTTTTTTCACCTTTCTTATTTTACGATTTTTTTTCTCTCTTCATTAAAAACCTAATTCTACTGGCGGAGACCACACGGAGACGACACCGCGCGTCGAGTAAAACTGAAAAAACCGGCAAACTACACAGAACACTACCGGCGACCAAGACGGAATCCTCTCACTCAGTACTTAGGCTATTAAGATCTAGTTCACCTATTTGAACATACAAGGAAAACCCTACATCTCCTTCTAATTCTCTTTCTTTTTTCTTTTTTTAGTTCAGGATAAATCTCATGCCTATTAAGGAACTCACACTAATTCTTTGGAGAAAGTGCAGTCCACGGATACCCTCTTCTTGGGTATTCAAATGGACCGAAAGCAATGACTTATATCCAATTGAGCTAAATAGAATAAATCTACTAAAAGTTTAATGATATTTATTATTTTGTTCTTTGAATGGTTGATAATATACATACATCATGTCAAATTTAGTAATTAGAGCACATGCATCGCTAAACTTCCACAAAGTTTCTATTTTTTTTTTTTTTTTGTTGGTTTTCGTAAAAAAAACAAAAAATAGACGAATCATGTCTGACACATGTCGAACTCGGGTCTGAAATGACTCTAAAAGTTCGTCCGGAAGAGGCATTTCAGCTGATAGTCTCTGCCATGTCATCATTTTTTATTAATATTTTTTTTTTTGTCTAAAAACTTGTGCAGAGTTTATGCTCTTAGACCTATATTTAATTTATAATAGAGATTTGTATTTCTTCGTGATTAATATTATTTACGTATATATTTGACTGAAATATGGTTGGATTTCTTTAATTTACTAATACTACAGCAATTTATGTTGTCGGTCTATATAAATATGTTGATGCTGATGTTTGGGGGATAGGCGATGTGATTTCTTTTGGTTTTGTACTTGGTGGTATTTTTGATTATTCGGAATCCGGATGATTGCATGAGCCTCCAACCGAACCATCGACCGTGAAATGCGGAACAAAACAAACATTCACGTGGATAACAAGTTAATTAAAGAAGAAATTACTCTAAATAGTACATTTTCGGAAAATAATGGCAGATGTGATACTCAGTTTGGAGTACATTTTCGGAAAATAATGGCAGATGTGATACTCAGTACTCAAATACACATGGTAGGTCTATTTAACCTAGTTTCTAAAGTGGACTATTTAAACAACCACCTTTAATTAAAAACTTTTCGTGAAAAGAAAACAAAAAAATCAAAAAGGTTAAAACTTCAGAGCAAGAATATTTTTTTTTTATTGAAACTTTAAATCGAACAAATTATGATTTCACTTTCTGTAAATCAAACTATAGTACCATATTTTGTGGTTAGATGGGGGAAAAACTATTATTGGGATTGTATGAACATATAAAAACTGGACTCACCTTCTTGGTTTTCTTATAGTAAGATTGACATAATTGATTAATTTAACAAAAATTATATATACGAGTTAATTTATCGAAATGAATTAGACGGTTAATCAAATCTTATGATTCTTCGTTACAATGTATGGGTAATTTGTTAATAAATTGTTCATTTATCTTATGTTAATCTACTTAAATTGATTTGTCAGATTCTGTCATTGTTAATTAGTTCATGATGAACCCAATGATTCATAATTTATTTTGTGGATCTAAATCAAAATTCTATTTATCATTTTAATTATGGATAACTGTTTTAGGCAACTAAAACAAAAAAGAATATATATCTAATCTTTTCATAAGACAATAAATTAATGCAGATTTCGGTGTAGAATTTCCCTACCATGTTAAGAAAGGGATTTATGCAATCTTTTGCTAAACAATAGACGTTTGCAATCTTTTCATTTGTTTCTACTTCAAGTAAAACCTTTAGATTTCAAGGACTATATAATTATTGGTTAGCTGGAATGATTTAATGCACTGTCTACTCGATACAACCAATTTAAATTTCTTTGTGGAATAATAAATAACTAGGGTTGGACCCGCGCCCTGTGCGGAGTGAAAATTTTACGGGTTATATTTGTAAATAAATAACTAATTAAAAACTATATTAAACAAAACTACTTATAATTTAAAATTGTTTATTAAATCAATATTCAAAATCTTATAGTTTCTTATCATTGTGATTCTTTTTATAATAGGTTTATGAACCATTATACTTCTTCATTTCTAACGCGAGACTTTCAAGATATTTATAATATTTTATATATATTTAATTTTAAATGTTTGATCAAACAAAAATTTCTAAAATATATAGAAATTTGAATCAATTATAATATATCAAAAATTTAAATTGTTATAATCGTTTTGACTTTATCAACGATTTAAATTTTTATATTTATAATATTTATTTTTGATAAAAGTTATAATATTATAATTTTTTATGCAAGATAAACTATTTCAAATATTTTGATATAAATATTTTTCAACTTTTTTAAACTATTTCAAATATTTTGATATAAATATTTTTCAACTTTTTCACATCAAAATATTTTTAATATTATAGATATTATTTGGTTTAATCATATGGTTCCATGAAAAAAATTCATATTAAAACAATATTATAAACTTTGATGCTTATTAAATCAACATTTTTACTCTTATATTTTTTTTTTTATATAATAATCTAGTGAACCATCCACACATCTTTATTTTCAATGTGAGACTTTGAAAAACTCTTATTTTTATCATTTGATAAATTGATATTCGTTTTTTAAAATTCAAATTACAACTTGTAGTAGAAAAAAAACTATTTTCTATTAATATATAGAAGATGTAATAATTTATTGTTTTTACAAAATTTATTTCAAGCAAAAAATGAGAGAAGAAAATATTGTATTTAAGAAAAGTAATTAATATGATATATTTGTAAGAAATAGAAAGAATATTAATATCTTCATAATTAAATGTTGATTTATGTATAATTAAATGTTGATTTATGTATAAATATGTATAAATATTGATATAACTTATTTTAATTAGATTTGTAATCATAGTGAGACAATTAAGATTTAATATACAATGGCATATTATGTAATTCTCTAGTAAAATTTGTGTAAATTAAATTTGACATTGAGAGTGAACCTGGTGTTGACACGTCAGCATGGCAGTGATGTAAATAATACATGAAGTGAAAGTTATTTTTTATAATTGATTCTCTTTTAATATATAAGGGATATCCAACAAATTCATTATTAAGGAATGGAGGGAAGTATAATTTTTACTCTTTGCAGGATCGTTCACAACTCTTTATTATCTCTTTCTTTTAGTTGGCAAAGTGTTTCTTCTAGTATTATTTTACCTTGTGGTAAAGTTTGTATATCTCAACCTACACACTATATGAGGGTAAAAAAAGAGTTGAAAGTATTTGTTTTCGTGTGGAGAGTATACTTTTGACTAAATATATATTTTTCGTAACTCTTTCTCAGAGTGTTCGGTTTTGTTTGGTGACTGCCTTTTCGTTAATTATGACTACATATTTGTTCTTCGCCCTTAGCCCCTTCCTTACCCTGTAATGAGAATTTACTTATATCTTTTGCAGTCTAGATTTTAAGAGAAATATGGTTCAAAAGAAACAACAGAACCTTTTTTTTTGTCAAGATAGAGAGTTGAAATTTCCTTCAACGGAGTTTGTTTGTGGCGTGAATGGGATGTATTGGACATATTACAGTGGGACATTCGTCTCTGCCTAAATTGGTTTGAGCTGTATAGTTCTACCATTCATCAAATCAATCTGGTTGGAGTAGTATATTTGATTCGATTATAGTATATGTGTATCCAGCTCGTGTCCCGTGTCTATTTATTTAAACTTTTGAAACTGGCCACATGCAGTAATTTAAAGCAAATCAGCCAAGTGGCCAACCTAAAAGACATAGGCTTGTAGATCACAACATTTTTTTTTTTGTTAAAGGGCCTAAACGCATCTCAACATGATTCTGACGAAAAAGGATTTAATAACACTAGAAGTATTCACAGATAAATAAGTACGCTTAAAAGTTTTTTTTTTTTTGGGTGCAAATAATGCAAATTAAGTAAAAATATGAACAAGTAGAAGCTCGAATCGAAAGAGAAGGACAAGGAAAAAGGAAGAAGATGAGATGTCGCTTAAAAGTTACTTAGATGGAATGCCAAACTAACGCTTTAACAAGTACTTTTTTTTTGTAAAAGATTGATTTTTTGTACATGCACGTATAACCAACTTCTTGTTTGTGTTGTTATGGGATAGATCTCCCAAAGGCTCCTTAAACCACCTATTTATATGTGGTATAAGAGATATAGAGTGGTTATACATTAGTGGAGTGGCCTCGTATAGTCTTCGTCAAGTTTAATGGATTTACCGGTTTTCGACTTTTTAACAATAATTTGATCAATCCCTTGTTAAAAAATACTATAATTTGACCACACCAGTATGTAGTTTTATAAACAGTAAGTTTGTAGAGTTCATAACTAAGAAACTATAACGATATTCTTAATTAGAAGCACTATGCAATTTTTAATCACTTTTTCTTTTGTTTATTCATGTACAAAAATATTTTATAGGCATTTTGAAATGTGTTTTTAAGATAGATAAATAAAGCATTGGATACTTTGGGAATGAATTATGTAGATAAATAATGAAAATGTTCTAGACAAATAAAGAAATGCCACATGGATTAAAATTGGTTGAACGTAATTTATGATATCCGTGAAAGTTGATGATATCGATTGAAGGTATTAAAAAACCACCAAGGACCACTCCACATGGTTGTTAATAGGGTTTTGTGCAAAAAAAACTCTAAACTATATTATTTTTACAAGAAAAATCCTCAATTCAAAAAAATGTAAGTCAAACCATCCACCTCTAAAGTCACACGCAAAATAAACCCCCTACTATATCGATGACATCATCAAAAAAATATAGCGTTTTAAATAGGCCTGAGACTTCGGGTTTCGGTTCGGATTCGGGTCGAATTTTTCGGGTTTCATGTTTTTGGATTTAAAAATATAGAAACCGTTCGGATTTTTTAAAGTTTTGGTTCGGGTTCGGATTTTTTTGTGTTCGGTTCGGGTCTTTTCGTGTTTTTAAAAGTTTTTTTTCGAAATGACACTAAAAACAATAAATGTATTACAAAAATTTAAAACATTAAAGTGTAAGAGTAGTACAAACTACGGTGTTACATAACATTCATATTTTGGGTTTTTCATTGTAACACTACTTTTGATGTTGTACCATCATTTTTATAGTGTTTTGTAATATTGTTTTTGTAACACTATTTTGTATCACTTCTATGTAACATTTTAGTGATTGGTTACATAGAAGATAGTACATTTTGTACCATCATCAAAAATATGCTACCAATCAAAGCCTTAATACTCCCTCAGTTCTATAATAAAATATAATAGGATTGGATCTGCGCCCTAGTTTATATAGTAAAGTCAAAAGAGTTATCATTTGCTTTGTTTTATTTTTTATAAATATCAATTGATCCAATTTTTTTTTATAAATATCAATTTTAGAATTGATTTTTGATATTTATAAAAAAAACAGAGCAAATGATAACTAGTTTGACTTTCAAAACATATTACTCCATACATAGCTCTATTATTTGTGCATGCTTTTCAAGAAAACACGAACCACTGTCGTATAAGCCGGATCTGACGACATTAAGATGAAACATTTGAATTGAATTTAACATGGTAAATGTGATAAAGAAATAGAAAGTGTAGTGGAAGATAATATCATAATAACTAAAGTATTTTAGTGGGTTGGAAGTTGAAACGATTTAAAATGTCGAAATGAGTCTACTGAATTATGTTACAATTCGAAGACAAACGAAAAATGTGAATTACCTTTGGGCCCATTACCTTTCGGTCATTCTTCCTGAATTCCACCAAATTAGAGAAAAGCTGATTCATATATTTGCTTAATTAAGACTAATAATTAAAATATGTTATATATATTTCGTATATGACTCCATAAATCACAAGACCAGTAACGTATAATTAGACTGGTTTGTATGTTACAACCGAGGAACAACTTTTTGAAAATAAGGTTGGATCACTATGCACATCAGTACATCACCGTCAATAATAACTATTTGTTGTTGTTGTTGTTCTTTTGCAATATAAATTCCAATGTCAAATGTTGTATAAATAAATGTTCATGATTTTATCTGCAACCACAATTCTCATGTACATGCTCCTGGTCCATGCATAAAGTAGTGTGGAATCTTTGGAAGGATTTATAAATAGGCGGCTCTTCTTTTCTCTTTTCTTTTTTTTTTAATTATTATTAGTGTTTGATTACATAGTTAACATTAATAAGTTCAATTTTGAGATGATTATGATGAACCTGATCATGTACATCGTGAGAGCATGTCAATGCAAATTATGAGTTACACATTAATCTCTATTTCTCATGATAATCTCTTCGGATATAAAGAAACGTTATCGTGTTATGATCATATATGTGACGTTCTATACATGCCGCTCGTAAATCGTAATGCAAACAACTAACAAAGCGAACATATTGTGGCGCTTTCGTCAAAACGGTAACGTGAATCGCCAACCTCTTGCGAACAGGGTAGCAACACCCTTCCATTGACCTTGTACAAACATTGGCCTACTGCACTAGTACTGCCTCATCTTCACTAGAATGCAACTATGCGAGCACATAAGAATGACCAAAATTCTCCTTTTCTATCGTGTGGAGATTGTGGAAATCAAAGAACGATATGCTGCTATTCAGTAAGAAACATCTAAATTTCTCTACAAAAGATATATGCAAAACTAGATGATGATACATCTGATTATGGGTTACGGCACACTTAATTTACCAAGTATAAGTCAGGTAACAAACCATTAAAAATTTCTGAAATCCCCCACAAAAATAATGGTCAAATGTAACTATGTATGGAAGTCATCGGCAAAATGTAACTATGTTATGTGTTGATGAGTATTTGTTACTATTTATGTGTTTTGTTGTTTGTGTCAAAAAAAAATTTCTCTTCCATGGCCCATCAACAATAATAATCCATATAAATATTCTAATACTTCGATCAAGCCCAAACTAAAATATGGGTTTCTAAGGCCCAATATAAAAAGCCCCTTTTTAAAACAATAAATCAGTTAAAATAGACCCGAAAAAAATTGGATAAGTCCGGAAGATTATTCATCTACACCAACCACATCGTAGTATCGTACACTAAAAAGGAAGATTCATATTACAAAGGCTGATTTACTCACGTGTAAAGTATTTGACCACTAGTACACACTAACTCAATACACCGACACGCAGCAGATTATTTTGTTTTGGCGAGAAAAAATCTTTAAAAGAAAATGAGATATTTTTTGGTGACGTTTGTATATATACCCCCTTAAACCCTACACCTTGGCTTCATTCTTCATTTCCTCTGCCTCTCTCTCTCAGTTCAGAAAACCCTAGTTTCGAAGCTTTATTCAGGTACTGTTCTTACTCTGTTTTCTCGATCCTCTTTTTCCTCGTTCGCTTTATATCGCTTTTTGATTTGTATATCTCATTGTAATTTCGTTCGATTGAGTCTCTCTGTACTTTTTGTTTCGATTCATTTGTAATGGATCAGGAGCTTTGAAATTAGTAGAATCCAGATCTGCGCAGTTAGATAAACCAATTCTCTGTTCTCGTTGTGAAGTATGTTTGAGATTGATGTTGATTTACACTCTCCCAAGGGTTTTAGGTTCCTTGCTTTGTTACGGTTTAATTGAAGTGGATTTGTGGGTTTTCAACGTGTTTAGAAATGGCTTTCTCCAACAAACTCGGTGGTCTATTGAGACAAGGAGGTCTTTCTCAGGCCGGAAATGTTCCGGTTACTTCTATGCTCGGATCTCTCCGGATGATGTCTACCAAGCTTTTCATCGGAGGTAATAAAAATCTTGTCTTTCTTCTTATGAGATTCGAAAGTTTCTTCCTTTGGAATTGGTTTAACCTGTACTGAGATTTGTGATATTGATTTGCGTTCAGGTCTATCATGGGGTACTGATGACCAATCGTTGAGGGATGCTTTTGCTCACTTCGGTGAAGTGGTTGATGGTAAGCTACGAGCTGTTTAATTGTTGCCATAGATTGTGACGTTTTGGTCTCTGGAGATGAACAAAGTTCCCTTTTTTTTTGTGTTGGAATTGTGCAGCTAAAGTCATCGTCGATAGAGAATCAGGAAGGTCGAGGGGTTTTGGATTCGTCAACTTCAGTGATGAAACTGCTGCGAATGCTGCCATTTCAGAGATGGACGGAAAGGTTTGTCTCTTGTATGTTTTGGTTTGTCTCTGTTTCGTATATTGTCTCTGTTTAATGGTTAATTTAATGTGTCTGTGTTTTGGTAATTGCAGGATCTGAATGGTCGTAACATCCGAGTGAATGTTGCTAACGACAGACCAAGTGCTCCCCGGTCATATGGCAGTGGTGGAGGAGGATACGGAGGTGGCGGCTACGGAGGAGGTGGTGGTGGTTACGGAGGAGGTGGTGGTGGCTACGGAGGAGGTGGTGATGGTGGTGGTTACTAAACAGAGGATCTGCGAGTTTATTATTAATGGTTTTCTGTTTAGTTTGGTTTCTTCAATTGAATCTTGTGTTAGTACAAAACCTGAATGGGATTTGTTGAAAAGCTNCCATTTCTCTTTTTTTTTTTTTTTTGGTTAACCAATTTGGTTTAATATTTTATTGTCTCCATTAGGTTCGTTTAATTACGTTTACCAATTCAATAGTAGTTGTTTTACCCTTGCCTAGTGTTGAATTCCACTTTCCGTGATTACCATGTCATAAATAACTCTTGAGATAAGTACAATCTCTTGTTTCTCGATTTGGTCTGTGTGCTATTTTTAAAAAGGTCATGAAAATGTTAACTAGACTTCCACTCGTGTAGTGGGTTTATCAATAACTTTCACTTTCACTCTCATTCTTAAGGGACTGATTGTGCTCAACATGTCAAACAACGCTTTTCACATGCCATATTCCACCATCTTTGGCGAGCTTGACCAATATCCAATCACTGGATCTATCTCATAACGGATTACCCGGCGAAATACCACCAGTTCTTTGTAAGCTCACATTTCTAGAATGGATGAACTTCTCTTACAACAGGCTTGAAGGTCCAATACCACAAGGCACTCAGATTCAAAGCCAGAATAGTTCTTCATTCGCAGAGAATCATGGGCTATGCGGTGTTCCTCTCCAAGAAATATGTGGGAAAAAAAGAAGAAGAAGAAGCAACATAACATGAGCAAGATGAAGAAAAGGAAGAAGAAGAAGATCAAGTGTTTAGTTGGATTGCAGCTGCTATAGGCTACGTACCTGGTGTGTTCTGTGGACTCAGCTTCTACTTAATCAACGCATCAATTGCTTGATGATATATGCCAATTGCCATGTCGTCAAAGTTTTATGTAGAAGCTTTTAGGATCCAACAGAAATATTACCAAAAATAAATATATATATATATTGGTGTAAAGCAATGAACAATATTGGTGTAAAGCAATGATCTACACATATCTGGACAACTGCAATGAATTTAAACTTGTACATTACTTATATTTTAGTTGAAACGAGTAGACAGCTTAATTTAGTATCTAACAAAATTGGTGTAAAGCAATGAATTAATTACTACTCTGGTGTAAATTAGAACAATTAGCTGTTTGACAGTCTTACTATGAAATTACAAAGCAAATATGAGGCGATAATATATATACTACGCTCTACGGTCAAAGATCAAAGGTGATTTGTTACTCAGACACGTAGACAAAGGTCAAAGAAAACAGTTAAAACTGAAAAACCTTAAAATAGATACCGTAACTACAATTACACTTGTATAAATTCTCTCAAAAAACCCCACCAATGCAAACCACAATCGATTCCTATTACCTTAAAACAATAAAACAAATATATAGTTAAAACAAAAAAAAAATCAATTGTCCAAACAAGAGATATGGGTGCAAAAGGAATCAACGAGAAAATGGTAATATTGATTATAGTGGTGGTTATGTTATTGAACATGACATTGTGCTTGAACAGTGAGGAGATAAAGATATCTCCAAAGAAGTCCGATAAAAACAAATCGTTACGGAGCTCCGAAGGGGCGCCAATGTGGTGCAGCAACAATTGTTACACCAAAAAATGCATGCCTAAGTTTCATGATCAAGATTATTGCATGAAGGCGTGTGAGTATATTTGTAATGAATCTAACGAATTTTACCGATCTACATACAGCAGACGCGCTAAACCTAGAGTTGGTACTGCTCCTAGTCCTTCCTGCGGAAAATCGTGTTGATTTTTTATTGTTTCGTGATTATGCTTATGATTATATGTGTAAACCAGCCTTGGTTCAAAAGTCGGAGACCAAAACAAAGGTGCGTGGCCGTTTGTAAACAACAAATTTTACAAAAACAAAAAATATGTAATTCATGATGTGATATAAACCATTTTTTTATTGAAAACAATATTATATATGATGATTCATCTTGCGGACTACGTCATTCAATATTAAGTTATAAAATTTAACCGATCGTAAAAAGTAGTATTAAACAATTGAGGCATGCATACTTGTTTGTTCTAGGCTTCTAGCTGCTTTTCTAGCTCTTTACCAAAATGCGACCAATTTTCCTCTTTCTCGTAGCATCCTTTCATAGGTTTGGTTGTTTCATCCGTTGATTTCACTAAATTTAATTGCTCATATTCTTTGAAAGTCTCTTCTTTTTTGCTTTTTCTCTTGCTCTCTATTGGTGCTCAATAAAAACTCCTACTTTACTTCCTATAATAACGTACTTCATCAATAAATATTAAACAGAAAATAATGCAACCAATTTCCAAGGAGAAACAATTTGAAGTGCCCTGAGTCATAAGCCCAAAAAAAAAAAAAAGATCGATCTTTCCTGAGGAACGTTTAAAGCCGACCATGAGTGCCGATAAAAAGATTGCAACCAGATACAATGTTCCAATATCCATCGCATACCCCATAGGAATTGCATCTAGTGTGACTATCACATAATTTAATACCATTATTACAACGACTTAACTCTTTGGTTTATTATAGGCCAACATATAAGCTCCGTACTTCACATTATCAGAAACTGACGGCATCAGGAAGGTCCTTAAGAACCTAAGCAGATGCAATGTAACAAACAATAATCTCCGTTAGGTTCTTACTCACCAAAAAAGGCATGCCTTGTCCAGCAAGTTACATGCAAAAAGTGGGTTTTTGTCATGTTACCTGGTAAAGATACCATGAAGCATAAGCATCGGTTGCTGCGTATTCTAACTGCTTCTTTGACAGAGGATAGGCTTCCCAGTTTCCGAGCCTTAAGCTGTATGGCTTCAAGACCTGCAAAGTAACAGATTGTTACTAAATAACCAATATCGACAAAAACAGAAGAGTATTTGTTTACGGAGATCGGAAAATGATAATTGCAGTTCTCACTAATATTTTCATATTTCAAATCAACCAGACAAGGTGGATAACACATACCTCTTTGCGAACAAGTGTCTTAGTTAGCGAGGCAAGACCCCATTTCTTTGGAATTCCGCCAATTTTGTTGTTGGCTAAATCCGAAAGATCTTCGACATCTTTGATAGACACTCCATGGTCACGGAAAAGCTTAGCAGAGTCATCGTCAATCCCAACACCTACCTATATACATAACAAAATTAACTTTATCCACGGCGTAAAACATAAACATTGACTTAAAAAAATATATTAAACAAACCTTTACAAGTGTTGAATCCTCAATAAGATGTTTGAGACTTTGTGGGATACCAGAATTGATAATGTGCATAACATCGCAATAGTCATTATCTACACATATCTGGACAACTGCAACCTTACTTGGGATAGCACCTAAACGACAAAAAATATTGTCATCAAATTAAAATCTTAATTTTGTGGTTGCGAGATAATGAATATACTAGCCAACAGCATGAATCGAACTTATTCGTACTGTTGTTATATGATATTAACCGAAACCACTACATACGACATATTGTTATTATATAATCAAGCGACTGTCATTACTCATTACAACAGAAATGAAAAATATTTTTCTTTTAAAAAGTAGCATGGAAAGAATAAAAAAACAGCACAAGTGAGCCAGCCATCTATACTTTCTTCCGACCATTTAGAAAGGAGATCAACCCTAAGCTCTTTCTGATCTAAAGACAAGAGGTAAGTATCATAATTATCATATCGAGATTTCGAAAGAAGAAATAGACAGTAAGACATATGCACCGAGATAAAATGCACCAGCCGAGGCATTTAATTGCAATTTGAATACTTTAAAACTGCAATCAAAACAGATGAAAATTGCAAACAGACAAATCAAAAATGAAAAAAAAAAAAAAAAAGAAACAAAATGATGCTTAACACAAAACCTTTCGTAAAATTTGGTCTCCACTCAACATCAAAGCCAACAATAGCTCTTCCAGATTCATCTCTCTTGGTTTCAAGATCTTTTAGAAGCTGCGTTGCACGCATATCAACCTCACTAACAGTCTTGCTATAAAAAATTCTACCACCAAACCTCATCGCTGGAAACTTTGTAGATTTTACTGCAACAAATGGATAAGTTGCTTTGCTACATAATCATCATATATATAGATTAGGGTGTGTTTTCAACTGAGGAAACAAGAACGTGGAAATCGAATCAGAGGAGAAACGAGACCACCAGGAACAAACTGATCTAAAGATCACATAAGTTACGAAGCAACAAGACAAGGAAATTCAAAAAATCCAATAGATAAAGATCCATTAAGGAGTGATGAACAAAAGAGGACTGTTGATTTGGGATTTTGACTATTTGTATACCTCCGGAATAAGAGATGGAACGGGGCAATTGGCCCGCATCTTCGTCGTTCCAACTTGACGACATTTTCTTTTAGGTCAAATGAAAACTTTGGAGAGAGAGAGTGTGATGCGTCTCTTATAAATCTTGGGGCTCTCGGAATTTTTTATTTTTTTTAATTATTTTACGAGAAAGAATTTGGCGCAACTTCCCAAAATTATTATGTACTTTGACCGTGGATGTTCCCCGTACATAACACTTTCCGAGATGGACGCCTAGGAAAGATTCTACAAGTTGGAAGATAAGATCAAACCTCAACTGATTAACGTCGAAGAATTGAAACACAATCTAATACTAGTATCAGTCAGTTGGGACTTGGGAGATGAAGGAATAAGGATTGAAGGCTATTTTCACACGTGTTGATTAACAAGTTGTGGATGAAATAGGAATATTTGGAATAAGTGCTGGTTATACTAACTTATAAGGTTTTAATCTAAAATATTTTTGCAAGTGCACATGAAACACATTAGCATTTAGGAGGTTGAATTCCTTCAGACGATTAGGATTAATATATCAGATCGTTGTATATTTGTATAACTGGGTTAAATTACTCTGCATATTGTGCATAACATCATAATGGATTAATACGTGTACACTAATTTATTTGAAACGCTCGTGAATATTTCCAATCTCCATACATCGAACACGCTATTCCTAAAGTTGGTACTGCTCCTAGTCCTTCCTGCGGGAAATCGTGTTGATTTTTTATTCTTTCATGATTATGATTATGATTATGATTATGATTATGATTATTGCATGAAGGCGTGCGATTATTTCATCGAACCAGCCTCGGTTCTACAGACTCTGACAATGTTATTACTACCACCTATATTCTTCTCTATCAAACTAAAAAAAAAAAAAATCTTAAACAATGTTGTACTTGATGTGTAAAAACGTTCTTTTATATTTTAAGTAAAGTTTACGTTCAGTTCAAATATATATATACTTGTTTAATTTGATTCATCTCATGTGTTTATCCTGTCGCCATTGGCGTGCTTCTTCAAACGATAAAGACATCTTTGATAGATACTTCATTGCCATGGAATAGCTCCATTGAGTCACTGTCACGTTCTAACACTAACATATCGATATTATATACATTGATTAGTTGGATTTTGTTACAAAAAAAAAAAAGACAATGCTTAGCTTTAGGATGGGGGTGGGTGGGGATGTGAATTCAAAAAGATAAACCTAACAAAAACAAATACTCCTCTCTCTCGGTTTTATATCAAATATAAAGATTTATAGGCGATATACTTGTAAATATATAGCAATAAACCATAAAGATAAGATAATATACTTGTAAATATGTGCCCTCCTCTCTCTCGGTTTTATATCAAATATAAAGATTTTATAGGCGATATGGCTACTTTTTCTGTTAATACTTAATAGGCAGGTTCCTGAACCCAATCCAGATTATATACATAGAGTGGAAATGTTAATAATAATTGTTTTTTGCTGTTTTTTTTTCTCATATAATATATAGAGAAATTAGTCTTTTAAGTTCCTTTTTGAGTTAGAACTTATATACGTATATCCTTCACTTTCGATATATATTTTGATGATTGAACTAATTTTTATAAACATAATTAAGAAAGTTCAAAATCCTAAAAACGTATCACCAGAGGGATATCACTATTACAATTTACAAATCAATTGTATAAAACATGCCTCGTTCAAAACCAACCCCAATTAAAATAAGTTATAAATATCATAGTCAAGCAATACATTATAAGCAACCGCGTTTACTTCGCTGTAAATTAATTTATATAATTCCACGGTTTCCACCTGATTGATTTTATAATCAATTGAGACCTGAAAATAATAAAGATACTAAACCCAGTTAGCCTCTATTTAAACCTTCTCACATGGCTCCTTCCAGTCCACCTATTATTAAGTTCTTCTATCCACCAAGTACACTTCTACTTCATTTTCTCCTTCTTAGCTTTGTATTGTTTTAATTTTTNCTATTTTGTTTTTTTTTTTTTTTTTTTTTTCCTTTGTTAATTATTACTATTATTAAATTATACTCCCTCTTTCTGTGTATAATTAAGCCTAACTTGGACCAAGATCTGTCTGTTCAAGATTTGCGTTACATGGCTACCAAGGTTTACGTCGGAAGTAATCATTTCTTTCTTATATAACTCTAACATGTTTCATTTTAAAATTTGATCTAGCTAGGTATTGTGATTTGAAACGCTTTGTTACTGTATCTTTTGATTGCTTCAGATCTCTCATGGAACACTACGGAAGATACCTTGAGGCAAGCGTTTTCTGCTTACGGTAATGTTCTAGATGGTAAGTCTTTAATTGGATCACCCACCATTGTTTATCTTGTTGAGTGAGTTGGTTTTAAGATTCTCATTAGTTTTTGTTTGTTCTTTGCACAGCAACCGTCATGAGAGACAGAGACACAGGGAGGTCCAGGGGTTTTGGATATGTCAATTTCTCCACTAATGATGAAGCCGAAGCTGCGATTACAGGGATGAATGATCAGGTATGGATGGCTCCATTTATGATATGTATTGGTTATGTAAGTCTATATGGACAAACTTATGTGATTGCTCTGGTTTTGAATTTTCAGGAGTTGGATGGTCGTCGAGTGAAAGTGAGTCTTGCTGATGCGACACAGACAACACAAGGAGGTTCTGGACCTTCTGGTGATGGCGGATATGTGTGATACAAACCAAAAACATACGTCGAAAACATTCTTGTGCTTGCTTTTATGTGTGTTTCCGGTGTCAGCTTCGGTTTCCTTGTTGAGATCGATATACAATATAACTTCTTTGCTTTCAAGTGTTTGTTTCTTTCCTGATTTGTGCTTTGGTTTTTATTTCGTTTTCCAAAAAAATTCCTTGCTATATATATCAAGGCCTTGTGATTTGTGTTTATGGAATCTTATCCCTTATATATTAAAACAGAATGCGTTGCTGACGTGTCGACACCAGGTTCACTCTCAGAAATTTTAAAATTAAGACATACTTACAACAGAATTTACATAAAATGCCAACCCTTAAATGTAACGGGAATATGCAATTCATTATAATTAACAATAAATTATAGAATTGTTTCACATTAATTCCTATGGTATGATGTTTGATTAAAAATTTATAAATATTTTAAAATCAGAGGCTTTCATAAAATCTTCTTGATTGATAACCTGAGTAAAGAGGGCTTAGTTTTTTGGAAATCAGTTCAAATTCGTGATCAATCAAAATATATGTTGCACTTAATATTTGGGTTTAAACTTCGAAGGTATTCATCTCATCTTTTTACTATATAAGATCATTGCTATCAACTAATATCAGTCACCAAAAAAAAGTTCTTTATATATGGTTGGAGTTATATTAATTTTAACTTTAACTTTAAAAAAATATCAGGCTTCCACTAAACGCTCATTGAGATACTATATTGGAATCATATGAAGACGCAAAGAATAATGTTTTATCATAAAACGGGACGTGTTTTATATTTTTCTGTTTTTCAGTTTCTTTTTTTTTTCAGTTTTGTTATTCAACTATTATTATGTTATATCGCAGTTGTTGTGTTTTATTTCATTGGATTAATTTTATTAAATATATCACGATGTTGCAAGCTTTATTATTTTTGAACTTCATCAAAAATTATTTAAGATGCTATATTTATACAATGTAAAGTAAGACAAAAATCAAACCAAATGTAACACATATTTCACAAGATTTTGAGTATGAAGTTAAACTAAACAATTGTTCATAAAAATAATATCTGAATAAAATTTCATCCCGCGCAGGACGCGGGTTCAACTCTAGTTTAATAGTAAAGAGTATGAGAAGAGTTTTCTCAAATCTTGACGCCGGTAGTACTCGTTCAAATCAACAAACTTAATGAAGATATAATTTTGTGTGTTTAAGCCCATGTGATGACATTAGTCTATGCCATACGTATTAACCAAATAGCAAAGGAACAGTTAAAGCCGACCATGGTATCGATTAAGATGTTTGAGTCTTTCTCGGATATGCTCACATAACATAGTTCTGATGTAAATGATTATATACAGATTTAATATGATCATATACTGTGCATAACATCATAATGAATTTAAACTTGTACATTATAATTTAGTTGAAACGAGTAGACGGCTTAATTTAGGATCCAAGAAGAACGTAACAAAAATTGATGTAAAGCAACGGATTAATGCTCTGTATACATCAGAACAATATATTAATTAGCTGTTTGCCAGTCTTATGTGTTATAACATTATAATGCAAAAAGAGGCTATGCTTAGGTCAAAGATTCAAAATACTCAGACACGAAGACAAAGGTCAAAGAAATCAGTTAAAACTAAAAAAACCTTAAAATAGTACCGTAACTACAAATACACTTTTTTTAACAACAAAAAAAACTACAAGTACACTTGTATAAATTCTCTCAAAAAACCTCACCAAATGCAAATCACAATAGATTCCTATTTCCTTAAAACAAGAAAACAAAAATTAGTTAAAATTTTTTTTTTTTTTTTTTAAAGTCAATAGTCCAAACAAGAGATATGGGTGCAAAAGGAATCAACGAGAAAATGGTAATATTGATTATAGTGGTGGTTATGTTATTGAACATGACATTGTGCTTGAACAGTGAGGAGATAAAGATATCTCCAAAGAAGTCCGATAAAACCAAATCGTTACGGAGCTCCGAAGGGGCGCCAATGTGGTGCAGCAACAATTGTTACACCAAAAAATGCATGCCTAAGTTTCATGATCAAGATTATTGCATGAAGGCGTGCGAGTATATTTGTAATGAATCTAACGAATTTTACCGATCTACGTACAGCAGACGCGCTAAACCTAAAGTTGGTACTGCTCCTAGTCCTTCCTGCGGAAAATCGTGTTGATTTTTTATGGTTTCGTGAAACCAGCCTCGGTTCAACAGANTTAAAAAAAAAGGGGGGCCAAAAAAAAAAAAAAAAAAAAAAAAAAAAAAAAAAGAGATCCCACAATATTTTTTTCAATAAATATATGGGGTTAATTAATGGTTCATTATATAACATAAACCAATTTCAATTGAAATATTTTTTTCTTAAACTGTAGGTTTCAAATTTTATGTCCTACAATTATTAATCTAAAATAACACATGCTCGTGCAGTTTTTTTAAAAAAAATTGATGATCCTGAACCATATTATTCTGACCTATTTACCGACTATAATGGTAACAATTTTTTCATTGATTTTTGATGGAAGTCGGTAAAAAATTTCTGACCGAATTTCATGGCAGAAATTAGATACATTGTTCAAAAAAAAAAAAATCAAATCCATCATAAATTGGTGGGGAAGTATTAATGGCCTAGTGGGACGCTTAAAAGCCGAGCATGAGTGCCAATCAAAGGGACTAGAAATAGTCAAATAGTGAAATAGATACATTGTTTAAAAGTCCTTTGCATATCCCCCATCAAAAGGTTTTACATCTAGGGATTATTATTTTATTTTTTTAAGATGGCTCTGAGTGTCTCTGTCCCTGAAGCTGAAGCAGCCGTGTCAGGGATGAATGAACAGGTTTATATGGCTCCATTTATGGTAATTGTTATGTGTCTTATGGTTAAGAGACTTATGGTTGCTTTGGTATTAAATTTTCAGGATATTCATGGTCATAGACTCCACTATGATGCATAGCAGTCATATAAGACAAGATCCATTAATCCCATAGGTATATCAACCATATGCCACAGATACATATAAGCCGAGCATGATTACCGATAAAATGGACTGCAACTAGATAAAATGTTCAAATATCCTTTAGCAAGTCCCATAAGAACTGCATCTAGTGGAGAAAATAGTAGCATATCATTTGATTCTAACTCTTTGGAGGGGTTACAGGCAAACCCTTTAAGCATCCTCCTTCACGTTATGAGTCATTGACAGCATCAGGAAGGTCCTTTAGAACCTAATCAGATGTAACAATACTCTTCATTAGCTTCTTACGTAATCAAAGACAAGCTCCAGGTTTTCGACAAGTTCACAGTATTATAATCAGAGCGATATGAGACAATTTGCTCCAAGGTGGTGTTTCTTGGTTGTTACCTGGTAAAGATGCCATGAAGCATAAGCATCGGTTGCTGCGTATTCTAACTGCTTCTTTGACAGAGGATAGGCTTCCCAGTTCCCGAGCCTGATTCTGTTCGGCTTCAGGAGCTGCAAAAGGGATTCCAAAAGTTCCTAAAAATAGATTCTGTTGAAACAGAAGAGTGTTGCTGCTCTTATATCCAGTCCTCAAATGGATAACAACAGAGAAACACCATCAAACAGATACCTCTTTGCAAACAAGCGTCTCAGTTAGTGACGCAAGTCCCCATTTCTTATAATCTCCGCCGATTTTTCTGTTGGCTAAATACGAAAGATCTTCGACATCTTTGATGGACACTCCATGGTCATGGAAAAGCTTCACAGAGTCGCCATCGATTCCAATACCTACCTGTAAACATATCAGAAGCTGAGCATAGCATGGCAACGTGCATACAACAAGAACATTTTGATCAAACCTTTACGAGTGTTGAATCCTCAATAAGATGTTGGAGACTCTGTGGGATACCAGAATGGATAATGTGCATCACATCACAATAATTATTATCTACACATATCTGAACAACTGCAACCTTCCCCGGAAGAACACCTGAACAAACCGCGAATCAGCATTAGTTTCTCATTATAATGAGCTTTGATTAGACAAATCAAAGAATAAGACCCTAATAGCATGAATCAAACACACACAAATGGAGATAAAAGAAAGAAAAAAACGATGCTTAACAACATATAAGTACCTTTTCTGAAACTTGGTCTCCACTCGATATCAAAGCCAACAATAGCTTTTCCAGATTGATCTCTCTTGGTTTCAAGAGCCTTTAGAAGCTGCATTGCTCGCTTATCGACTTCATTAGCAGTCTTGCTGTACAAAATTCTACCACCAAATCTCATCGCTGGAAAATTCTTAGCTGCAACAAGGAAATCAGTACAGAAACGTTAATAAATCAGAAGGATTTGCTTTGCTACAGAATCATGAATAACAACAACAATGTAGGTGGGAAAAAAAAACCTTAATTTATTTAGATTAGGGCACGAACAATTCTTATACATTGAGATAGTGACAACTGAGAGAGAGAGAAAACAAAAACATGAAATTGGAATTACGAATCAGACGTGAGAGTGAGATGACCAGGAACAAACTGGAAATGGAGAAAGATCCTTAGAGAGAGAGTGGTGAATCAAGAGGAGCGTTAGTAGATTTGGGGATTTTTAACTATTTAATTACCTCTGCAACGAGAGAGAGGAAATCGTTTGGAAGGTGTGGGAGAAGTGATGGAACGGGGCAATTGGCGACGGATTTGATTTGGATTCTCGTTACCATAGCCGCCGGAGGTCGATGTGCGTACGATCGGAGTAACGGAAGAGGAAGAGGAGGAGGAAGAAGAAGAAGAAGAACGAGAGAAATAGGATGCTTCGATGGCGTCAATAGCGAGAAGCTGCTCTTCCGTAAAATCCTCGTCGTCGTCCCAACTTGACGACATTTTTTTCTAAGAACCAAAAAAAAAGGGTCTATACTTTGGAATTTGGAGGGAGGAGGGATACGAATCGCATCGCGGTGAATTATGACCAAAAAAAAAAAACAAAAAGGCGAAATGATCTTTAGTGTTTAAGTAAGGTTACTGTAGAGGCCATTAAAACTCTGACCAGAGCTCTAACCGATACTAACCAGGGAATGGTTTCACTCGATTATATAGTGAGTTACATTGATCAGAAGACGAGATGCAATAATGATCACCATCTAGTATCATCAGAAATCAGAAATCAGTGGCAGAGACTACCTCGAGGATGGATAAAATGCAACTATGATGCATCACGTGATGAAGGAGATCGAGATTCAGATTCAGGTTTAGGATTAGATCATTTGCAATTCCAATGATACTTTTCTAGATTGTTGAAAGGGTACATATCAAGGACGCCTTTCAATTGAAAGAGTTGAATTGGTCCAAGTACAGTTCTTAGGATTGTATTGCACTTTGTCATTGTATATGTATATATACTCAAGCCTTGGTTGACATTCAGATACCAATATTTTGTTATTGTTACCACATATGGTCGGATTGTTGCACTTTATGCTTTTATTATAACTCAATTGAGTAGAGTTTCGAATCGATTAATTTTTCTGGATCATTTTCTTTCACCCGTCGTAAACCGTGAAACAAACACAATGTTAAACTGAACCGGAAGAAATAAAAACTCACTGATATTATTAAAAAGCCAACAAAATACAACAGTTTCTTTAAGAAAACCCAAAATAAAACATGAAGAAGAAATAACTCAAGAAAACCCCTTTTTTTTTTTTTTTTACTATTTGTTTCTTCATATCTTCGCCTTGTGAATTCCACCAATAGGCGACCCTACAAAAGCATATTATACGTAGATAATAGAAGGAAGATTGCTCTTCATTAGATAGAGAGAAAGAGAAAAAGACAAAGATCTCTAATCCTTGTACTTCATCTCGGTCATGAGAAATCCAGGCATCTCATAAGAAGCCGAGAACTTCTCCACATCAGCCTTAAGATCCTCGATCTCCTTGTTGTTCACCAAACCCTTGTTAAAGTCCTTCAACAGCTTCCCGTGCTCCTTCTGGATGTTCAATGTCAGTGTCACTGCTCTGCTCAAGAACTCTCCTATCTTCTCAAAGTCCTTCTCCACCAATCCTCGAGATGTCATCGCCGGTGTACCTACAAAAAAACACATACTTATTAAAATCCGGCAATCGAGATTCAATAGGCCATTGTTAAGAATACCATCAATTCCACTCTCTTACCGATTCTTACACCTCCGGGAGCAAGAGCACTACTGTCTCCAAATACAGCGTTCTTGTTCAAAGTAATGTTGCACAGATCACAGAGCTTCTCAACCTTGTTACCTGGCACAAGCAGAGAATCATAAATATATTAACATCAGGACCTATTTTATATAACATAGAATCTCAAAAGTTTTTTTTTTAATATATTATTCACTAACCGGTCAATCCAAGAGGACGAAGATCCCAGAGAACAAGGTGGTTCTCGGTTCCATTGGTTACGATACTGTATCCCTTGGCCATTAGGAAGTTTGCAAGGGCAACAGCATTGGCTCTCACCTGTTTTGCATACACCTTGAAACCAGGAGTATTAGCCTGCTTCAACGCAACAGCTAGAGCACCGATCTGGTGGTTGTGAGGTCCACCTTGAAGCGCAGGGAAGACAGCAAAGTTGATTTTGTCCTCAAAGTCGTAGACTGCACCCTCTGGTTGTCCCTTCTTTGGTGGTTTTGGGCCCTTCCTGTAGAATATCATACCGGCTCTTGGACCTCTCAGACTCTTGTGGGTTGTGGTTGTCACGACGTCACAGTACTCAAATGGGTTTGCAGCTTCCTACAAACAAGAATAAAACTCAATCAGTCTGTGGTTAAATGCACAAAACTCAATCTTTGCAACTAATATTAGAGTAGTCACCGCACTTTATCAAGCTTAAATTGATCAATTTTTTTTTTAACAATGTCATCGGAACAAAGCTCATTCGATCATACACCCTAAAACACTAGATTTAAAACATGAATGCAGACAAATATGAGATAAGACGAGTCATTAATAACGAAAATATGTACATGATGGTATAAAATAAGTGAGAATGATGAATGCAGACAGATACCAGTGTCAGAGTTCCACAAATTTCAGATCTTCGCTCTTAGCCATTCAAGACGCTAAACAAAAACCAGATCTAACGAAAGGAAAAGGTACACGAAGAAGAAAATCGATGCAATATACCTGAGCAGCAACGAGACCACTGATGTGAGCCATGTCACAGAGCAAAAGAGCTCCGACTTTGTCAGCAATAGCTCTCAATCTAGCGTAATCCCAATCCCTAGGGTACGCACTACCACCACAGATGAGCAACTTTGGCCTGAAATCCAACGCCTTCTCCTCGAGCTTTTCGTAATCAATGTAACCGGTGGTGAAGTTCACCTTGTACGGAAGGCTCTCAAAGTAGATCGAAGTGGCAGAGATCTTCTTCCCACCGGAGGTGTAGTATCCATGAGTGAGATGACCACCTGAAGGTAGATCAAGCCCCATGATACGATCGTGCGGCTGAAGCAGGGCGGTGTAGGCGGCGAAATTCGCCGGAGATCCAGAGTAAGGCTGGACATTGACTCCCCACGACGCCGCATCTAGACGGAAGGCTTCGAGAGCGCGTGATTGGCAGAGCATCTCGATCTGGTCGATGAACTCGTTGCCTCCGTAGTAACGGTTACCAGGCATACCTTCTGAGTATTTGTTGGTGAGCGCGCTTCCGAGAGCCTCGATGACGGCGAAGGAGGTGAAGTTCTCGGAGGCGATGAGTTCGATTCCGCGACATTGCCGACGCTTCTCTTTCTCGATGAGGTCGTGGATCTCTGGATCGACGGTGACGAGGGAGGTGTTTCCCCAGGATGAGACTGGATCCATCTCTGGAAATATGGTAACAAGAGCCCTGAGATCGGAGGGAGGGAGGGAGGGAGAGAGAGAGATCTGAGATCGGAGAGAGTAGAGAAATGGGAGAGAAGTGGAAGGAAGGCGGTTGGGTTTAAAAGCGGAGAAGTAGTGTACGATAATTACGGTTTTGACCTTGATAGCTAAATTTGGTGTTGGTTGGTTAGGTGTGTGTGGTAGGAGACTAACTAGTGTGTTTTGACAATTTTACCCTCTTACCAATTTTTTCTTTTAACTATAATCATGATTAAGGTTTGAATGTTTTTAAGGTTGTTTTGGTAACTCTTGTCTCCGATTATTTTGTATTTGACACGAATTGAAATTGTTGGTAGAAAAATTACGAAGAAAATTAAGCTGCTTTTTTCTTAAACGTCTTTGTTAAAAAAAGAGCAATTTTTTTTTGCGTATGTGCTGTTTGTTTTTTACGTCTTTGTTGGGCTAAAGTTTAATTTTGGGTTATTTTGGCTAATAACTACATTGGACACTATATTTAAACAAATAGCTATAGTAGATTAAAAACTGCTCTGATGCATTTGACATACTGGAAAGGACAGTATAACCCTTTAATAACTGGCGAAAAGATTATAGTGGTAACCTGGTGATGTCATCAAGCACCGCAGCGACGCCAAAACTACGAACCTTATCAAAAACTTTGAAAAAAAAAATTCTCTGCGTTACCCAAAATCTGCGTTTGATTCTGATCTCCCAGTCACAATCCGAGACTGACCTGTAAAAAATTGCATTATATTAATATGTTACCATTCCATTGTATAAGATAAACACTATCTAAGAACATATGATCTAAAAAGTTTCCAATCTCATATCTTAGTGATTTTCCGAGACATAATCCACTCTTACCTTTTTCCAGTTCGTAATTCCTTTTCAATAGTAATTTGTTTTCACCGGTAACCCACTAAGCCAGTTAGCATTCGACGGGTGCATAAATTTTTCGCTCACTTAGAGAAAGAGTACTTTTGCCAATATTGTAGAAGATATACCGTATACAGTAACCATGTATTCCATTTGGTTACTTTCTTAATTTTGCATTTTTTTATTGCTATTTATTATAATTTCCCTTTAATTTTTCATGATTTTCAATGATAATTTTAGAAAACAACAATATGTTTCCAAAAAACAAAAACAAAAACAAAACTTTGCGAAATGCTTTGCGGGCCTATGGTTTTGAATTCAGCGAGGCATTTTACCTTTTACGCGAGACCAATGTCCAACCTTAATTGGAGTGACCCGTACATTTTACTAGGTTTAATAAGAAACTTTTTTGTGGCTAAATTTTAATAAGAAACTTGGTACATAAGTTTCACTCCAAAGTTTTGATAACTCACTCTTTGTTAATTTCACTGCTAAGTTTGGAATTATAGTCCATAACATCTGTTTTTCTAAACATCCGAGTTTATTACTATTATTATGTCGTCACCTAATTTCAGATCTATATAAGACATGTTATCAATAAAAATAAAATAATTTAAGAAAAAACATCAGTATATATGTCATGAAACACACATTTTCGTAAACAAACATAAACATAGTTCCCGGGAATATTTGGTATAATCGCCTTTAAACTTTTTTTAGCAAACAATTAGGCACTACACAGAGTAGTTGTTGTAGTAGTAGTGTAGGAGAGAATTTTTTTTAATTATATTATTTCATCGTGTCTTGATAAAAATGTTCATCAAGAAACGAATGAATAGCATAACATGGGCCATGTTGTTGGTGGGGGAAGAGAGTAGGTGGTTTTGTATTTTAGTGAGTCGGTGAGGGTTAGATTCGTCTTCTGGTATTAAAAATTGATTTTGTGGTGTTCAACTAGTGTGCGTAGTGGTGTTAGTAGCAAGATCTGAGGTCCAATTTCTTAATCACATCGCAAAGCCGATACCTTAGAAGTCCTTTCTACGTGTGCGTTTTGTTTACTTTACGTATAAAGTTATAAGTAAACAAAGAAGATAACGGTCTCTTTCGACTAATATCTACTCAGTTAAAAAAATTAGTTGGCAAAACACAACTTTGTGACGAATTCAATTCTTGAAAAATAAGTATTTATTTGCCATGTATAGAGAAGAGAGGAATGATGAATAGAAAGAAATTAAATATTAGAAGAACTCGGTGAGAGTAAAATCACGTTTTGGAGAAATTTCCATGTGGTAGATAGATTAGAGACTTTTGTTATTGGTGAAGCTTCTTCACCAACCTCCGAATTGGACTGTATAACTGGAAAGCCTACCCAACTCAATAAAAGAACGAAAAGTATGTCCTTGTAATATATATTTTATAATAGAAAACAATTCTTTTTGGAGTAATAATTAAATATTGTGGTGTCGACATTGGTGACATACATAAAATACCTTAATATGAAGAAGGAACGAGTTATTTTCATAGTATTAGACAGAGAGCCTCGTATATAAAGTGAAAATAAGTAAAAAAATTCCAATTTAGGAAAATTAGACAAAAACAAGTTGCATCTACCTCATTACCCAAATTCGAGTCATTGCTATTGCTAGTCAAATTTGACATTTCATAAGATAGTATACACGTAGTAAATTTAACTAACACTAGGAGCTTGTGGGGCTTCTGGTTGGATCGACCAGGTTGACCCATCCAGTATGTGTTTATCACGCGTGATACGTACTGACATCATGCTTGAATGTATAAGGGGTCAACAACCGTCAACGTTTAAATTGGACATTAGGAATTTAGGATCTTCTGCAAAAAATTGAGTGTGATGATTTGTACTTGTTATTAGTATCGGGTGAGCTTTTCCTCCGGGAGACAGGAACATGTCGTTTTAAGCAATAGTCATAGTGAATGTGGCATGGTTCATCTACGTATCGCCTAATTATTACATGGTGTAAAATCATCCCAACACTAACACAATTATTAACCAATTTGATTTCTCTAGTGTATTTTCCAAACTTACAACTACCAGTTTCATAACTTTCAAATAAAGTTATTAAGTTCTTGGATATTAAATAATTACTGCTACAGTTTCTTATGTAGTTCCTACCGACCGATTAACAATGCATTCAACAGTACTTTTTATTGATAAACAGCGAGAAGAAAATGTTTTAGATCTGCGTAATATGAAAAGAAAGAAAGAAAAGAAGAAGAAAAACAACCCACATCGTCGCATAATTGCTGTGATTCTCGCTGTCGGTTGCTTTAAATACTACAGTACAAATCTTTTAGCAAATAACATCATACGTGAACCGTATAATTAAATTTTGTCACCCTTTGTTTAATTCTGGTTTGATTCTTGAATGTTCAGACTTCAGATCCACCGACGCTCCTCCACGCGCCTGTCCAGATCCAAACAGCAACTTAGTGACACACTAGTAGTGTAAACACTTTTTAGTGGTTATAAACTTATAATGCATCTGCACCTATTCTTTTTTTTCTTTTTCAAACTATTAAAATTGTGGACAAATTAGAACTAGTCAACAAATAATCAACAAAAATTATTATCCGTTGTTCTTTGCTCCAATAATTAATCAACAACTAATCATTTATTTAGATCTGGTTACAAATAAGTTGTTCAAATCATTTCCTTTCAATAGTTCGATGACTAATTAACACTCACTTGGATGTGGGAGAAAACTAGAGCAATGTTTGAATCTAGATTTTATGAGCAATAGTTATATGTTTGAACCCCAAAGAAGTGGAGCCACCGACCGGTTCACATGTTGGACTACTCTCTTTACTTTCAGGGCAGCTTCAAAGAAAAGAAGAAGAAAAAAAAACAATTTGGTTTGACAAAAGAGCAAAAAAAAAAAAAACAGAAAATTATAAAGTCACATGTGCTGGATGCCTGGATCCAAGGCATTAATTTGTTTATGAAAATATCTCGTTGCAAAATTATGCGGAGAACATGGAAACACGCTCGTGGGCCAATGAGACGAACAAGATTTCTTTAAATTGCAAGGACGTCAAACTTGGGATTCATGGCTGAATGATTAATGCAATAGTATATGCGATTTTAGTGTGATAATGATACGAGAACGGCGCGATAACTCTGCCCTTTTTTTCCCCCAACAAAATGTGCAAATTCTACAGAATTATTAATATTTAGGTAACTAAAAATTGGAACTTTTTTTGTTGTTGCAAATATGTGGTTCCATACAAATCAAAGTTGAAGTTCGAAAAGAAAATGAATCAGTCAAGTGTAGGAAACAAATCTTCTTTCAATGATGTATTTCCTATAGCGCCACTTTTTTAAACTAGGAAAGCAATATTTAATTTCTTTATTATGCAGCTAATCCCAAAAATTTATTCTACAGCAAAATAAAATCCCAAAATTAATGCTAAATCACCAGAAAATATCTTAACACTATACACCTTGAAATCATCCCCTTAAATCAATTTCCCAACCCTCCAAAATTTCCATAACAAAATACTAAAACACTTATTGTTGTAATGAATATGAGAAAATATCTTCAAACAGAATCATGATATACATACACATGATTATGCATTCAAGTGGTCAATTAAACACACATATATATCCCATAAACTCGTAATATATTTTTCAGCCACTTAATTTAAAATTATTCTTATCCAAATTTTGATAAAGTGTTTTAACATTTAGTCAATTTTTTTTTTTGGAAATATTATGAAATGTTTTTAAAATAGGTGAAGAAAGTCTAAAAAAGAGAGCTCAAATAACATATTGCTTCCATCAATCTAACAAACCGACTCATTTGTGGTTTCACAAAACTACAACGACAAAAGTCTAAAGTCAATTCAGTTTTATCAAACCAAAACATGCAAATTTTGCCATCTTCAGTAACATTTGAGAAAATGTCGTGCTTCATCTTAAAGCGTCAATAAAATTGCTGAAAATCTGTGACATGAGCTAGATTGCTTCTGAATCTTATGAACATCGTTACTTGAAAATGTTTTGACATTTTATTTTTGCAAGAATCAAACATTTTTGGTCTTTACCAAAAAAATCTCCAGATCCAGTTGAAGCTTTTAGCTAGGTAAATAGGAGTATTTCTAAACGTTAAAACATGAACAATGATTAAAAGATTAAATAGTCAACAATTCAAAGAAACAACAAAGAAATCAACTAATCCGTGGGCTACAATCAAGGCCCGTTAGGATTTTTCATAACTTATGATGATCTTCGAGTCGCTGAAACGAATGCGGACGCAGCCACGTAAACAACCTTCACAGATCACCGTCCGATCAATCCACGAACATCTTAGAACACGGGTCATGCTGCTCATGCACCATGTTCCGCGATCTACGGGATCATAACTTCTACCAGATCCACCAAACCCTCAAAGACATCTGAACCGTCCATTTTATTTTGACCTCATCTATATATACTCTCTCACTCCCTTTACCTTCTCCTCGCACACTTCTCTCTCTATCTCTCTCTGCCCCAATTTTCAAATCTCAGATCCGTAAAATGGCGTTGCTCGTGGAGAAGACGTCGAGTGGCCGTGAGTACAAGGTCAAGGACATGTCTCAGGCCGATTTCGGTCGTCTCGAGCTCGAGCTCGCCGAGGTTGAGATGCCCGGACTCATGGCTTGCCGTACCGAATTCGGCCCAGCTCAGCCATTCAAAGGCGCTAGAATCACCGGATCTCTCCACATGACCATCCAAACCGCCGTTCTCATCGAAACCCTAACCGCTCTCGGCGCCGAGGTCAGATGGTGCTCCTGCAACATCTTCTCCACCCAGGACCACGCCGCCGCCGCAATCGCTCGTGATTCCGCCGCCGTTTTCGCCTGGAAGGGAGAGACGCTTCAGGAGTACTGGTGGTGCACGGAACGTGCTCTCGACTGGGGTCCAGGTGGTGGTCCAGATCTCATCGTCGATGACGGTGGTGACGCGACGCTTTTGATCCACGAGGGAGTTAAAGCCGAAGAGATCTTTGAGAAGACCGGTCAGGTCCCAGATCCGACTTCCACTGATAACCCTGAGTTCCAGATCGTCTTGTCGATTATCAAGGAAGGTCTTCAAGTTGATCCTAAGAAGTACCACAAGATGAAGGAGAGACTCGTTGGTGTTTCTGAGGAAACCACCACCGGAGTCAAGAGGCTTTACCAGATGCAGGAGAGTGGTACTCTTCTCTTCCCCGCCATTAACGTCAACGACTCCGTCACCAAGAGCAAGGTATTGCTTTATTTCTCCCTTTTCCAGATTTGTTCTTCAAAACATTTACTGATAAATGATAGATCTTAAGCAGAAACTGGTCACTCACACATCTTCCTTAGGATCTCTAGATCTGAAATCTTATCCTACACTTGCCTGTGATTTTTGTTACAATCGTATAAAAAGCTACTGATATTCAGTTTGTAGTGCACTGTCGCTGATAATCTGATGTTGTTTGTACTCGCAGTTCGACAACTTGTACGGTTGCCGTCACTCTCTACCTGACGGTCTCATGAGGGCCACTGACGTCATGATCGCCGGAAAGGTCGCTGTTATCTGTGGATACGGTGATGTTGGAAAGGGTTGTGCCGCCGCCATGAAAACCGCTGGTGCCCGTGTCATCGTGACTGAGATCGATCCCATCTGTGCCCTCCAAGCTCTGATGGAAGGACTTCAAGTTCTGACCCTCGAGGACGTCGTCTCAGAAGCTGACATCTTCGTCACCACCACCGGTAACAAAGACATCATCATGGTCGACCACATGAGGAAGATGAAGAACAACGCCATTGTGTGCAACATTGGTCACTTCGACAACGAGATCGACATGCTCGGGCTCGAGACTTACCCAGGCGTGAAGCGTATCACCATCAAGCCCCAGACAGACAGGTGGGTGTTCCCAGAGACCAAGACCGGAATCATCGTTTTGGCTGAAGGTCGTCTCATGAACTTGGGTTGTGCCACTGGTCACCCGAGTTTCGTCATGTCTTGCTCTTTCACCAACCAGGTGATTGCTCAGCTTGAGCTCTGGAACGAGAAATCGAGCGGCAAGTACGAGAAGAAGGTGTACGTTTTGCCTAAGCATTTGGACGAGAAGGTTGCCGCACTTCACTTGGGCAAGCTTGGAGCTAGGCTCACTAAGCTATCAAAGGACCAGTCTGACTACATCAGCATTCCCATTGAAGGACCATACAAGCCTGCTCACTACAGGTACTGAGAGAGAATGGAGAGACGACCTGGTTTGGTTCTGCTTCTGGTTTGTCGGGTTATGGTGGAAGATAATGGTCTTCTGATGAAGTTGGCCAATTATCGTTCTGAATAATTGTTATGGGCTTTTGAAGGTTGTGCTTGTTCCTCTTTTTTTTTTTTTTTATCTTCAATTTTCTGAAAACTTAAATTAGCTTTTGATTTGATTTTGTGTTGCGATCACCGCCGTTGTACTCTTTTAAACAGATGAGAAACAAAAAATGAAAAAGGTGAAACTATTTTCCGCATCTCTAAGCTTTAATGATTTTCTTCTCTTACCACTTTATTATGTTTTATTTTTGCTTTTATTGTTCCATTGAATGTGATGTGAATTGTGAAGTGTTTATCTTAAATGTGTTGATACTCATGCATAATTAATGGTGCGCGATTCATTGGCATTGCAGTTGTAATTATGATTGTGCACGTTTCAAAATTCAAACTATTCTTAGGATTCATTATACCATATCTCTATCTTATAGTATATGACGAACATAAATATCCAACTAACTCTACATTACCAAATTTCCTCTTCCAATCAGCACAATAACTTCTCTCATTCAACTAAAAGCATCCCATATTTTCCTTTAACGAAAACGCACTTGTCACTTCATATCATGTCCGTATAGTAAATTAGTAATTGAGGTATTCATACTTCAACTGAATCTCTACTTATCGGGACAAAATTAAGTGGGATTAGCCATTTATATGGAAGCCATTCAACGAGGGTAATTTTTGTTTTTGTTCATGCTTTAGTTTACCCATTTTGGCTTAAGGAAGGTGGTGATCCAAGTATCAAATTCTTATGTTTAAACAAAGAAAAATAAAAAAAAAACTAGTAAACGCATTATTGGGTTAAAGTAATCCAAAGGAGTATTAACAGAGAAGGGACTGAGGTGGAGACTATATTTGACTCCCATTATATGTTTACCTCTTCGACAGTTTTAGACCTGGAAATTTACTTAAGTGGCATAAATGATCTTTGCTTAGTATTTTGCGCAATAAACTGAAACAAAAACATTTTAGTTCAGGATGGATCGCGTTAGAAATAATTAGTCAGAATTTTAGTCTTTGTCAGTTCTTATTGTAATATACGAGGTCTTAATGGCCTCTATTGTTTTATCGTATTGGACTTTAGTTTACATCTCTATTGATTAGTAAAGCCCTAACTATTGCATTAACAAACCATTTGGGAATTTGTATTCCAACTTCCGAGTTTTTAAGTCATGATGAATTTCAAAGGATTATGATTATCGAAAGTAACATTTTCAGTTTCATAACAACTGGTTCTTTCTACATGTAGAGTCAAATATTTTTGTTCTTCTACATAATAAGTCGTAGTTGATTCTTTACTCTGTTTTTTTTTCTTCTGATTTTTTGTTTTTGTTTTCTTAAGCCTACAATGACTAAAAGTGCAAAGTTTAGCTTGAACCTTCTCATAGATGAGAAGAGAACAAAGTTGTTTTAGGCTTTTAGCTAAGGCAGATCAAGATTTTGTTGACGTACTCATCATCTTCAACCATTGGCTTGAAGAAGTGCATGTAGACTTTAGAGATCTCAAAGAGCATCGTATTAAATTTTTCTTCATCTTGCTTATATATTTCAGCTCATCAGCATTCTCATAGCTTCCTTGATCTCGTCGTCTGCACTGAACAATGGTTTCTCAAACATGCTCGTCAAGAAACCAAAGCAAGAAACTTGAACGCCATAAAATGAAGTGTTTTTGATGGACTCACCTATGTTCCTACAAGACTTTATCTTTTAGCTTGAGCTTGATATGTTTATTCTCTATGCATTTTTTTATATGGCTTTAAGCATCTATAAATTACATTTTGTTCTGTTTTATCACTATTTCTTTCTCAACTATAGGAATCTCATATTTGAAAACCAGTTTATTAAGCGAGTGTTTCATGAATCTGAATCAGAAAATATATCAAGTCTTTATTACTGACTCAAACCTTTAAATTTCCGATAAAAGCAATCATAAATGGATCTCTGCTCTTAAGCAGATGTATTTGCATGGATAGCTCCAGCTTCAGTTAGCAGAGGAACCAACTTACTACCGTCTCAGTGGAAGATGGTTGTTACTACAAAACAAAGAAAATCACAAGAATCGGTTTAGAGAAAAAACAAAAAAAAAGTCAGAAAAGTGTAAAAATATTGTGAAACAGAGTTGCTCTGTTTTGGGATCAAAAAGTTTTTTTCAAAGAGACAAGTCACAAAACAAGCTTAATACTAATCTAAAAGTGAGTGAGTGCAGAGAATGATTAACCAAACCTGTATTCTCAAAGCTGAAAGCAATCACATGAGACATCGTCATTCCATCAACCAGTAGCATAAAGAGCATATATGAACACATATATAAGACATAGGGATTGTAAGCACGACATCGAACCACTCGACCTTTCCCCAAATCTCTTCCCTGCTACGCCTTACAAATGAAATCTCTGCACACCAAATCATCCTCTCCTTTTTCCCAACAATCTCGTCCCACAAAACCAACATGTTCCCACCATGTCTAGCAAGTTTGACATTCTTGTAATCAGCAGAAATCTCTGGTAGCCCTTCTAAACCTTTTAGCCATACAAAATCCCCACAGCCCGTATAGTGGTAGGATATGTTCTTTATTATACAACAAAAAACAGATCGTAGCCCGTATTAAATCCTAGATATTCGTCTGTCGATTCCTTTGGATTAAACAAAGGAAAAGACAGTGGAATTTCTAGGATCGAATACATATTTTGATCAGGATTGTGGTTGTATAATAGAGAACATAGCCTACTTTTATACGTCCAGTGCTGGGGAGTTTAAATGGTATGCCGATACAGATCGATGATGATCTCTGCATAGGGATATTAGAAGGTTTAGAATGGCTACAAAGTTTTCTGGTGATTGCAAGAATGTTTTACTTGCAGAACACAGTGGAAATATGGTGGTTCTGTGGGACGAAGATGTTGGGGAAAAGGAGAAGGTGATCTGGTGTGCCGAGATTTCGCTTGAAAGGCACAACAGTGGAAAGATTTGGGGACATGTTGAGTGGTGTGATGAGGTGCTTACAGTCCCAAAGGCTTACGAATTCGTGTATACTCTGTCAAATACTGTTTGATGGATAGATGATGAGTCATAAGATTCCTTTGAAATGCAGGTTTGGCTTATGAATCTTTGCACTCACTCACTTGTAGCTTTGAAGAAAGAAATGGATTCAAGTGCCTCCATGGATGAGACTAGAGTATATTAACCAAAGAGTTGGCCCTTCATGTTTGTGTTAATCCAACATAATAGGAGAAACCAAGGAAGTTGGTTGTGTTAAAGCTTAGAGTGTCAAATGATAGTAGAAAATTATAAATGAGAGGTTTATTTTTCTATTAAACGTAAATAAAAGCAAACTTAAGAGATTTCCTTATACAAAATATAATTAAACAATAAAAGATATTCAAAAACTCTGACATAGAGGTGGAAAGCAGTAACTTGACTACTGGTGTTGAAAGACAGTCCATACTTCTTAGGGTCCGATTGGCAGAATAACATAATAAGTGAAAAATTTTCTGCGGAATAAACTGGACTGAATACAAGTTTTATCAAAAGTTATGAAACGCAGAAAAGCTAGTTTTAGTAGATTAATAACGTTTTCTACATAGCAAAATCACTTTTCAAAAACGTGAAAAGTTGATGAATGATGTGTATGGTAAAAAACAGCGGAGTCATATTTTCAAAACGTGAATACGTGGAAAAGCTACATACTATTCAAGCCCTTAGTGATCTCATGGAAACGTAAATTGTTGCATCTCATGGTCTCCTTTTTCCTTTTTGGTCTTATCTTTTTTTTTGTTTTTTCCAGAGATTTCCCTTTTTTCATGGAGGTTTCCTTTCTAGACGACATTGTTCATTTTTATACGAGCTGACTGTTTTTCAGATGGGTTTATCTTGAATAGACATGGCTTTAGACGAGGGTGGCACAATCCATCTCCAACAAAATGCATCGACATAACATTCACGGTAAAGCTGGAAACTTGTGGTGTTAAAAGACATCTCATACCTCTTAGTCTCATCGAAACTAGAAACATGTTGCATTTTATGGTTCAATTAAAATCGTTACATATAATAACAATTTTGTTTGGGAGATGGAACTTTTAATCGACTTTGAAAGCAAAGAAAATCCTCCTCTCATAGAGAGGACAATTGTGGAGAAATTTGATAATATATTCACGTGGAGGAAAGTGGAAATTGATCAAATATCAATCTCCTTAGTGGAGAAATTTGAAAAGAACGGACCATCATGGCCTAGAGATTTGAATATGAGCTTATCAAAGTTGCTCTTGGTAACTTAATAATTGGCGGAACTAGGGAAGGTGAATGGCCCACACCACCACAACTAAACACAAAGGTGAGAAGATCGATGAACAATAGGGAGGAAGAGATGGCGACAGCTTCGGGGTGAGTGGACCAGACCATCGGATAGCGGCAGTTGAAGAACCAAGCAAATGAAGACAGATCTGAGGCAGATGTATGGAGAAACGATGGAAACATCTCCCAAGAAGCTCGGTGAGACAGATCTACAAATAGGCGAAGGAGCAAGTCCTATGACAGCTCACTGGTGAAAACACCCTTAACGAGTGGTGGATTAGAAATAAAAGGCGGTGGCCGAAATCCAGATAGAAATCCGGAAGAATCTTGCCACCAGCGAAGACAGCCGATGGAAGGTGAAATAATGATGGTATAACACCGTTTCACTTATTCATGATTTATATAATTATTTTAATATTTATGCTATCAGATAATAATTAATCAGATATTGCTGGTTGATGTAGAATGAGAATTTATTAACCTGAGATAAGCCTGAATTGGGATGTATATGCATTCTCTTAGGATGTTTCACACTTACATATGATTCATATCTTATGCAGGTATGTAGAAAAACCCTAAGTAAAAGTAACAAGTTCATTAGCAGGAGCACACAATTTATTTATTATATCAAATAAACAAAATTTCAATTAAGTTTTATTTAAAGAAAAAACAAACACCAGCATGGCAGAATCTCCTCCACTACTTGGTTCTCTCTCATTTAGATTTAAAAAATAATAACAACTTGTTTCCGGATTTTCAGATACTTTACTTTCACAAATCTGTCCGAAACTCTAAATACAATTCAATATATAAAAAAATTCAGTCAAAAGCTTTATATATTCTACAAAGGTCTGAAGGAACCATAAAAAATAAGAGAATATGATAGAAGAAAGATCATAGAAATCATCAAAATTAAGAGGGGGAATTACTTCAAATAGACCATATATTGGTTTGAAATGCAAAACTAGACCTCTTATTGCACTTATATCTAAATTAGTCTTTTTGAATTGTCAAATTACAAACTTCACCCTTCTGAGCAAAGAAAAAACGCTAGCCATAATAACCATTTTACCCATATGAATTCTACTCATGAAATAGACTTTATTATGAAGTCTATTTTCTAATAACTACTTAAATTTAAATTATAAAATTATAAAAATTCATTTGATTACAAAAAATTATACATAAATAAGATGTAAACATTTATCATCTATGAAAAATAAAATTGCATAAAAATGAATCCATATAAGTCAACTAAGATAAATTATGTTTGTAACCTATAAACTGTGTGAAGTCTATTCATAAAGTCTACTAAATGATAAAACATTAAATTTAAAGTTTAAAATTTATAAAAAATATTTTGATAAACATATTTACACATAATTTTAGCACAGACAACTACAATCCATGTAAAATAAATTTGCAAATAAATTAATCAATTTACATCAAGTAAGACAAATTATGTTAAACCCAAAACAAAATGGTGTGAAATCTACTTATGAAGTCTATCAAATAAAAAATCTTATATTTAAAGTTTAAAATCGATAAAAAATAATTTTGATAAAAAAATTTACGGAATATTTAAATAAACACAAGTCCTGTATGTGTAAAATAAAATTTCATGAAAATGAATCAATTTATAAGTTTCATGAGTAAACCAATCACCAAGTTTAGTGTTTGAGGTTTAATGTATAGGGTTTATGATTGTCATTGTTAGGGTTTAGAGAATTTTGACATAAAAAATTGTTTGTGATTCGTTTAATGATTTAGAGCTCATGAATTCGTACTTTATAATATTAATAGTGATTATGTAAACATAATTAATGTTTACAATAAATTTTGACTTAAAATTTTGATTTAGGGTTTAGGGTTAGTCAGACTTCATTGGTAAACTTCATAGTTAGACTTCGTTAGGAAGTCTAAAACTCAAAAAAACGAGCGGGAAACAAAATATTTTGGCGGAAACCGAAATACTAGGGTTAGTTAGACTTCATTAGTAGATTTCATAGTT
>OVBJ01000714.1:0-44221 GCA_900406535.1 Noccaea bulbosa | reverse complement strand
AATAATGTTTATTAGAAGCTAATCTAGTTATTTACAGATAAATTAGTGGTAATCTGAGTAATTTCTCTATTTTATTAGATCACCATTTTATTCTACATAGTATTTACCAGTGTGCTATTTTTTTCTTATAATTCTATTAGATTTTACTTCTAGATGTATCTATTAATTAGCTTAGAAGAATTTATCTCATAGATTTAGATCTAATTAATATCAGGAGAAAATTATTTAAATTAAACAAAGAGAATGGTTGACATTAGGTCATTAGCTTTATAAGAAATCAACATCTAAAAGATCACACATGACTAAAATACGATAAAAATCCAATCTGTCTACGAAAAGAAAGCTCTTAATTATATTTATACATATATAACATGTCATTTTCATAGGTCCAATACAAAATAATATGCCAAAGTTATTGGTAAGGAAATTATCATTCCAATGATCACCCTGAAAAAAAAAAAAACAGACCAATATAAACCACAAAATTTAACTTCAAGAATAAAAATGAGAAAAGAGATTCAAATAACAAACTTACCCCGTACTAATGATCTCCGGATAAACATTATACTCTTTTGCAAAAACAAATGGCACGATTCCTTGAGGCAATGCAGCCTGCAACACAATAATAACAAATAATTGATTTTTCCCTTTCAACAAATTAAAAATAAGTTTTACTAATGGATTTTTTCTCTCTTTTTGTTTACCTGTAGTATTGCGACCCTGAAAAGAGTACTTCGTAATCTGATGCAAAATGCAGAAGCAATCATAAGAGCAGGTCCTAATATAAACTTGAGGACCGTTGTTATAATCGCCATTTTTGTTCCACATGCTATGATACTACTTTGTGACGCCATGAAAAGACCTGTTTCATAATTTGTATGATTAAATTTTCCAGTTATGAAGTTATACTCTTTTATATATGGCTTACGTACCCATGCTGAACATGGCCATTCCTAAGCCTCCATCAGATAGCAAATGTATTGATTTATCGACCATCTCAGGCAATTTCCATCCCAATCTGTTGAATAATAAAAAAAAAAAAAAACATGTGTGACAAATATTATAACAACTACTTATAAGTGAACTATTGCTATACTATCACATTTCGATCTTTTACAAAGTTGAATTTGTAGATGCGTAAAATGATATCACACAGAAATCTTAAAATAGCTTTTTTCAAAAGAAATAAAAAAATCTTAAAATAGGAGAACCACTACTAAATTATCGCTTTTCTTTTCAAAAAGATAGAAGAAGAAGAAATGTTTAGATATTTGAGATGATAAAGATTGAATTAACTTTAGATGTTAAGATGAGTTACCAAAGATTAATTATATATATATATATATATATATATATATATATATACACACTGATTTCTCTTTTCTCTTTATACCTGAAATGTAAAGTAGCCCAGATTATTCCGGCCAATGTTGCGTACGTATTAGGATTGGTTAAAAACTTTCTCCAGGCCTTCATTAAAATCTTCCAAGTTCCAGAAGATCTTGTTCTCGCTATGGCTACTTCTTCGTCTTTTGGAGCTTCTTCACTGTCTTCATTGTCATTGCCTTGTTCTAGAAGAACACATATATCAATTAGGTTAAATGTTACGTTAAAAGGAAGTTCTTTATCGAAAACCCGAAAAACAACTAGATACCTCTATGTTCTATGGAAGCTGTTTTCTCCCTCGCGGCATTAATCTCGAATAAGAATAGCAAGATGTTGTACCAAATTATGCTCTGCAACACAACAATCTGCACCAAGTAGTTCACTGCTTCATTTCCATCGATAGCACTCAGGACTGGGATTCCAATAATGAGTGTGTTTGGAAACACCGTTACAGATAACCCGATTATGATCCAACCCAGTTTTCCACCTCTTCCTCCTGTTGGATGCCAGAATCTTAAGACGACGGCTAATACAACAACGGCTAAGGTCTTCTGGAGAATATCAGCGATAATGAGTCTAGGGCTCATCTTAAAAGGGTCGTTTTGGGAGATTACTTGGAAAGAAAGCAAAGGGATGGATAATTTAGCGACGAATTTGTTGATGCCTGCGCATTGTTCAGGTGAGAAGATCTTTAGATGTTTTGCAGATAAATAACCTAGGATCATTGAAACATAGAGAGGAACTGTTGCTGAAACAACATGGTAGACATCAAGCCAAGAGATCATTTTTCCTTTTTTCTTTTTTATCAAATTACAATTGGTTTTTATTGTCTGAAATTAAACAATTTCAGACAATAAAAATCAAAAACAAACAATGAAAGATCTGAAAGAAAATCGAAGAAACAGTGTTAATGGGAAGAGACTGTTCGAAATTATGGCATATATATGGGAAAAGCCATCGGCTTTTTCTTTTTTTTGTTCGAATGTACAACTCTTGAATTTCAAGGTTACTGATTCCACAATGGAATTTTGTTTCGATGGAAAAATGATGAGTGGATGCGAGTCAGGGTATGTTGGAAACAAACTAAACTCAGGGTTTAAGTTGTTATAGAACAATTCTTGCCCCCTTTTTTTTTTTTTTTTTTTTTTTTTTTTTNNAGTCCAGCGCCCCAAACGGAAGGGATGTTAAATCTGCTGTGGCCAAGGCTCGAATTCTTGCCCCTTAATTAGAACTATTGTATAGTTGGGTGAATAACTAATTACTGCAGTTTTCATTTTGTTTTTAAAGATTGGCATTTTCTTCTCACCACATTAACAGTAATGAGAAAAGAAAAAAACAAACAGACTAAAGATAAAAAGAGAAGGCTGCTTAATTTGTCTTTTGCATGAACAAAGAAGAGCTAAATATGCTCCAACAGAACTTTAGTTCTATAGCCTTTGATTTTTTCTTACCTTAGCTAGATACTTCAATTTTTTTTGTTTAGATATACAAAACTGCCCCTGTTAAATATTTATATCAGTATATATATATAATGACCAAATTGTCGCCTATGTATGTTTTACGACCATTCTAGTCAAATACATACAAGGCAGCATCAAATACATACAAGGCAGCATCCAAATATCTTGTAATTAAATCTATGATAGTAATTAGTATGCTAGTATATATATACACCCATAAAAATTAGCCAATATTTTTCAAAGAGCATAGGCATAACATATGAGAATAAAACAAAAAAAAGGAATAAAGAAATGAATTGGCAAGGAAGTAATCATGAAGCATAATGTTTGTTTATTTCCAAAATTGTTTTGAATATTGAGAAATAAACATTTTTATTTATAAACGTATGTATAAAAATATCTTCTTTTTTTGCTAAAAATAGTAAACTGTCTCTTTCTTTTAAGTTTGCTTCTTACAAGAAGGAAGCAAATGCTTACCATTTTTGGTTGAACCGATAAACTTGGAACATTTGAAAGCTAATTTTGTCTGTGAAAACGAATCTAAAGCCTCATCAAGTACTCTTTTAACGTGGCACCAAAATTATTTTCTAAAAAGAATGTTAGAAACACTAATTAAGAAGTTCAAATCTTTTTTTTTTGTTACAAGCTTTTAACAATTATAGATATTATTCATAGTCGAACTAAACGTTATTTCTTACTTTTACCGAGACATAAAGTAAAACCATTTTTATTCGTATATAAAATCAGTGTTCATTAATCCGATAGTAAAAGATGTATAATAGTAAATTAATTTTTGCTTGAGTTAACTTTGTAACGAGAATAAAAAGAGTTTGTAACCAAATAAAAGTTGCCCGCGGCCCTTATATTTATATACAAACAATCCAAATGTTCTTGAGTTCGATCCCACCTATTACTATTTTAAAAATTAATTCTTTTAATAAAATAAACAGTTTTTTTTTTTCTTTTCCTGGCTTGAGGCTACTTAAATCTCAGGGACGGCTCTGGTCACAACCCATAATCTTTCTGTTTGTCTACTATTTTGTTCAAAGTTCAAACCATTGAGTCAGACTCCAGAGTACAAATGACCTTCAGAAATGTATGTAACTGATCTCATAGATCTAATTAGTCGACTAAGCTTGACATACAGCTGGTGACTGTCGGGATGATCCTGAAGGATCCCTTGAAACAATTTTTTAATCTCTGCTTTCAAAATAAACCATAATATTTTGGAAATTCATAAATTCTTTTTGGTATCCGTCCACTAGTCTAGAAAATTTTCTTTATAGAAACAATAGATCAAAAATTTCAACATGAACGAAAAACATATATATCCAACATATCCAACATATTCTCAAGTAATATATAAGAGATATGGGGCACTCCACTCATTACCAATTGATTTTGAATTGGAAGCCCATGTAACTTAACATGGTATCACAGCCCCGATCCACGCACTCCAACCCGATCTGACCCAAAGTTGGTCCATTCATCGATGAGGTCCAAAACTGATGTCGTCGATCCAAGCGCATTTCGAGGGGCGTATTAGGGAATATATCTCATATCGGAAGTTGGAGGATATCTCAAATAATATATAAGAGATATGAGCCATTTCACTCATTACCAATTGGTTTTGAGTTGAAAGCTCATGTAACTTAACACATATTATCATTCAAAAACCTTGTATAGAGTTCTATTTTTATCCCAAATGAAACCTAAACAAAGAAATAAAATGGTTGCTAAAAATAATAATTTAAAAAATAAAAACATAGACATTGTCCACAGATAAACAATGACGGCTCCCCATCTTTAGCGGTGAATTTCTAAAATAGAAGATTACTTCTTAATCGAGTTTATTTAAACACCAATCCTATACGTTTCTAAAAATTCGCAGTACGATTCATCAGCGAAAGGCTTTAGGCTCCCAAAGAAAAAAATAAACTAACAGAAAAAACGACCTAAAGCCATGTGGAAAGCTTACTAATTCTCCATTTAAATCTTAATTCCTTAAACAAACAAGGAAAAAGAACAGATTTGTATTTTAGTAGAAACAGTTCTTAGAGAGAGAAAAGAGATAGTGTAATTTTGAGAAGATGGAGATGGCTAGGCTGTTAAAGTTGATGTTCATGTTTTGTATTGCCGGTCTGATTCTGACAACACGAGCCAATTTATCTGAGTTGGACGAGTATTGGTCGCAACGAGCCGACGAAGCCCGAGAATTTACTCTTCAAGCTTATCATTCTGATCCTTACGAAATCGTCGACCACTTTCACGAACGTCACTACGAGTAAGTCAACTTTATATCTGAGTTTTAATGAACCAAAGAAAAACATAACTCAATGATTGTTTCTTGATTTGATTAATTTGGTGTATATTATATATAGCAACTCTACTGAAATTATCACGGTCGCGGAAGATGGCCTCGCTAAGCCCGAGGAAGATGGCGTCGCTAAGCCCGAGGAAGATGGCGTCGCTAAGCCTGAGGAAGATGACGTCGCTAAGCATGAGGAAGATGACGTGGATAAGCCGGAGGAAGACGGCGTCGCTAAGCCAGAGGAAGATGGCGTAGGTAAGCATGATGACGATGACGTCTCTAAGCCTGAGGAGGCGGAAAATGAGGTCATTGAAATGGTCGGAAGCTCTACAAACAACACGAGACGGAGCCTAAGAGGTAAAGGCCGAGGAAAATGGAGTAAGCTTAAGGGACCGTGTACCGCAAGTAACCCGATAGATAAATGTTGGCGTTGCCGTACGGATTGGGCAAACCGTCGTAAGAAGCTTGCCAAGTGCGTCCGTGGATTTGGACACAGGACGACAGGAGGAAAACGCGGACGCATCTACGTGGTTACAAGCAACCTCGACGAGGACGTGGTGAACCCTAAACCAGGGACATTGCGCCATGCCGTGATTCAGAAGGAACATCTATGGATCATTTTCAAGAACGACATGAGCATTCGGTTAAGCCAAGAGCTTCTGATTGCCAGCGACAAGACGATCGATGCGCGTGGAGCTAATGTCCACATCGCCCATGGCGCAGGGATCACGATGCAGTTTGTGAGAAATATCATCATCCATGGACTGCACATTCACCACATTTCCGAGGGTAGCGGTGGTATGATCCGAGACTCGATTGACCATTTTGGATTTAGAGGTAGAGCCGATGGAGACGGTATATCGATCTTTGGTTCGTCTGACGTTTGGCTCGACCATATTTCAATGTCGAAATGTCAAGATGGACTCATTGATGCCATTGTTGGATCCACTGGCATTACAATATCCAACTGTCACTTCACTCACCACAACGATGTGAGCATTCCAACTAATCCATATAGCTCCGATTATTCTATCTTTTGATCAAACTATAATCCAGACTTGTTTTTTTTTTTTTTTTTTGGGGGTAGGGGGTGTTGTATGGNTGCACAAAACACGAATGAAGCTGACAAGAAGATGCAAGTCACAGTGGCTTATAACCATTTTGGTAAAGGACTTGTACAGAGGATGCCAAGGATCCGATGGGGATTTGTCCATGTTGTGAACAATGACTATACTCACTGGGAGCTTTACGCGATCGGTGGTAGTCAGGGACCGACGATTCTCAGCCATGGAAACCGATTCATAGCTCCACCACACAAACCTCATTACAGAGAGGTAACTAAAAAATAAAATAATAATTGGCTATTATATTGTGTAAACTTATTATAAGACTGAAATTCAATAATGGATGTAGGTGACAAAGAGAGATTATGCATCGGAAGACGAGTGGAAACACTGGACCTGGAGATCTGAGAAAGATATATTTATGAACGGAGCTTATTTCAGACAATCTGGGAATCCTCATTACAAGTGTGATCACACGAGGCAACAAATGATCAGGCCGAAACATGGACTGGCTGTTTCTAAGCTGACCAAATACGCCGGAGCACTTGATTGCAGAGTCGGAAGACGCTGTTAGAACATTTCTTGTAATTAATTTACTTACTATTATTGTCTTACGTAAAGACAAAAATTTTCCAAAACTTTTGATTTTTTGCTTCTATCTAGTTCAGGAAATAAATAATTAAGAGGTGAAAATGACAAAAAAAAGTTTCAAATTTGTAAATGTATTTTTTTGTATATAAAGAGTAAGCGAAAATAGCTGATTCTTGTACTATGTTTGCATTTTGTATTTCAGTGAATTCATTTTTGGGTGAAAATGTCTATATTTCAGTGTAGAGAAAGAAAAAGGTCCAAGTATCCGGTTTACGATAAACCGGGATACAGTAAACCGAGAAAACAGAGCAAGCAACTATAAGTGTGTTTGTTTTACATAAATGCCCCTTTGCGAAGACCGAAACGGAGAAAATTAAAGAATCCGCTGTTTGAAAAAAACACAGCCCATAGTAAGAAAAAGAATGGCCCCTGGTTTTGTATCCATAATGGTATATCTCTATCTTCTCTTATTTTCTCCCCGTTTTTATATCTCATTCTTTCTTCTTAATCCATTTCCAGATTCAGATTTTGATTTTCGTGAGTAAATCTCTGTTTTCTCCGTTTTTGGTTGGTGGGTTTTGTGAGATTCATGGGGTTTGAGATGAAACCAGAGAAACAAGTTTTGGAACTCATTTCGAGTAAGAATCAATGTAAACCTAAGAGCCCTAATCCCAGTTCCGTTAATTCGCCTAATAACAAGAATAAGATGAAGAGGAAGAATAAGAAGACTGTGATGACGTGGCGACGGAAAAAGACTGATTCGCCGGAGGATGAGACGACGGCCGTGCGGCGGCTGTTTAATACCTGCAAGGAAGTCTTCTCCAATGGCGGTCGTGGAATTGTTCCGTCCGAAGATAAAATCCAACAGCTACAGGAGATTCTTGGTAATTCAGTTTGATTAAATTCTCATAGTTTTTTTTTGCGTTTCCTGTTCTGGTTTAACATAAAGTTTCGATTTTGATTGATCTTTTATTTATTTATTATAATATAAATATAGACAATATGAAACCAGAGGATGTCGGATTAACTCCGACCATGCCGTACTTCCAACCAATCGCCGTACCAGAGAATCTGTCTTCGCCACCAATAACGTATCTGCATCTACACCAGTGTGATCAGTTCTCGGTAAGTTCACCTAAACTCACTCCCTTGTACTGTTTCTTTCTTGTGGTATAAGTAATCATTGGTTAGGGTTTTATCGCAGATTGGGATATTCTGTTTGCCGCCTTCTGGTGTCATTCCTCTTCATAATCATCCAGGGATGACTGTTTTCAGCAAGCTTCTCTTTGGTACAATGCACATCAAGTCGTATGATTGGGTTGTTGATGCTCCAAGTAAGCTTACTTCCATCCCAAGAAAGCTATGGAAACTTGTTTGTTTATTGATTTCTTGCATTTAATCCATGTATAGCGTAGTATAGGGTTCATTAGATATTCGAATGCGTATTGTGTGATACAAGTGAAGTGACATAAGGAAGTCGCTTTTAAGTTTTAACTTCTGAAAGTCGGAGTTCCAATCCCAAACTTAGCAAAAGATTATGGTGTCACAATAAATTGGATTAGTTTTATTTTGGATCTTATCTCATTTTTAGTGTGGGATTCATCATAAAATGTCCTTTTGGGATGATGGCTTGTCTGGCCCATCTCGAACCAAATCTTGTTGTAGGACCGGTAACATACCATATTTGGGCCATCCTACTTACAGTAGTTGTTTAGTTTCATGGTTTTTTTAACCTAAACCAGTTGGCAATACGATTGGCCAATGGCAATCAAATCAGTTCTGCACAATGACGTTTTGTGTCGGTTATTATGTGATTTTAGTGACAAAAGGTAGAATCTGCAGCGTTACCTTCCAATCAAAGCATTAATAGTCTCTGATTTAGACCTTGGCGCGTGATAAATGTAATGTAAACTGAGATCGCTCTTAATCGCAGTGAGAGATCCGAAAACCAGGCTGGCAAAGTTGAAGATGGACTCGACGTTAACGGCACCATGCAGCACCTCGATTTTGTACCCAGAAGATGGCGGGAACATCCATCGGTTCACAGCGAAAACAGCTTGCGCGGTGCTTGACGTGCTTGGTCCTCCTTACTACAATCCAGAAGATTGCACGTATTTCCTTGACTTCCCCTTTGACAAATTCTCATCAGGTCACCTTTTTTAGACTTTACTACTAATGATGATGATGTTTGTCTTTTACCTTAGTTGCTTGTAGTTAGACAGATGGGTTAATTAAAGTCTATCTTGTTGTTTTTCAGAAGACGACGACGTTTTAAGAGGTGAAGAGGAGAGGAAAGGTCATGCGTGGCTGCAAGAAAGAGATGGTAATCCAGAGGATCTTAATGTAGTTGGAGCGTTATACAGAGGCCCAAAGGTTGAGGATTGAGTGGCTTTTTTGGTCCATTTCACTTGTCGGATTTCGAGTCTGTCTTTTTTTGGAGGGGTTTCTTATTTTAAATTCTTCTTTTGTACATAAAATAGGAAAGGGAAAGAAGAAAAAGGAAAGATCTTAACTGTTTTTTTTTTTTTTTTTTTTAAACTTTGGTNAGGAAAGGGAAAAAAAAAAAAGGAAAAATCTTAACTGTTTTTTTTTTTTTTTTTTCTAAACTTTGGTCTTTCTGTTCAAGTTTTTTCCAGTAGTAAACAAAATAAAAAGACTTTGAATTGGCTTTTATAATTTGTTGTACATGGTCTAGCAATTTGAATTTTACAAACTAGTCAAAACAGTATTCCGCTCTATAACTGTTTACCGGATAGTTGGTATTAAAAAAAAAAAATTAAGCGAGGCATAATCTTATATGTCCCTCAATCTCTTAATCTAATCTCTTATGTTCCTCCTTAATCTCATATGTCCCTCATTTTTTTAAACTAAACTCTAAACCCAAAGTCTCAACCCAAACCCTACGACCAACATCTCCTATGAGAGGGACATGACGAAAAAGCTATAAGGGCATAAGAGATGATATTCCAATTTAACCGGCCGATATACTCAATTTCCACGGAGAAGAATAATTTTGTGGTACTACTAGCTGTTCGTTGACATGTACTATGATTCCTTCAACTTAATCAATGTTTTCTACCAATTTTAAATTGATTATATTTGAATTCAAATCTCTTGGATAATGCATAGAGATGGGAGCTCTTCAACCCTTACCCAACAATAAAAAACATAATAATAAAATAACCATTCATTCAATGACCAATCTTAAACCATTGACCTAAATTTCAATAGAGAGAGAATCTCCAAGTTGTTTTTCTTTAATTGTTTAATTTCAATGTCTAAATCCAAACCATTGACCTTAGGTCAGTAAAGTAAAGACTAGAAAAATCTATTCGCAAGTTGCTGAGCCAAAAATAACGAGGCATAATCTCATAATCACATTCTAACAGGTGTTTTAAGTTTATTACTCCGTTCGATTCACATTTTTTACACACATTAAGAAAATCTTGTATATGTCTATTGTATCATTTGTTAATACAACTAAATCAAATTTTTTTCTATTTAATAAGCAAAAATAATAGGACAAAACTGAGATTTAGTTTTAAAATTTGTATTGAAAATATAAAATAACATTTTTTGTGATACAAAAAAAACAAAGTGTCAATATGGTACTCTTTATGAAACAGAGGAGTAGCATATTCTTGTGTTTTCTATTAAAGACAAGCAAATATACGAACTCTTCGTATGCAAACAAAAAAACATATTATACTAACAAAAATATATATATTTGTCACGCTGCACGTATTTAGAAACGTTAGGAATTAGGACTGATCATATCAACACTATTTCAGCATATCATTTATATATAAGTTTTTTTAAAAAAAATGTAAACCATATTTAAAAAGAAAACTAATAAGCTCGGGTCAAGATCTCTGATGTTTATGTAAAAGTCGCAGAGACATGTTAGTTGACCCTTTCATTCGCTCATTCTGAAAAAACCAAAAAAAGAAAAAAAGAAAAAAATCTTATTTTCTTGCAAATTTAGCAAAGCGTTGATTTAATTCTTTATTTATCTATAGTATTATTTAAATAACATATTAAACTGGACATGAGTAAACAAACTTATCGCTAATTATACGAAAAATTATTAATGTAGTTGACGAAAGACTTTTTATTGTCTAAATAAGACCAAATGGTTGATAATCTTCCTTTGTCTTATTATGGATGATTAAGCCATCAATAATTTTCCACATCAAACTATTAAAATTTCACCACCACCATTAAAAATGAAATTGAAATTGTACTTCCCATATGGGAATTGAAATGACATCATCAAAACTAGAAAAAGCTTTTGAAGTTTACATGTAATTAGTAGTTACTGATTAGTTTTACTCTAGTTAATAAATGGAGATAATCGTCATATGGGACGTGCTAGACTGCTAGTGTACTACGGTATTATTCTTTTTGACTGCGCTATTGTAAATATCTCAATATTGCTAACTGAGCTAGCTGTTTAATTAGTCCATTATACTATAACCACACTGCGACCACGATTGTTTACTTAACCATATAATGAACTGTACACATTTAAAAGTCTATTGTTTACTATTAAATAAATTTATAGAAAAATGAAAACGGATGGATGATGTAAGTTGAGTTGATCAAAATGTTTACCAAGTTTTTATAGCGATAAGAATATAATAAATGTGGGAGATCAGATCCCTATAAGAAAAGAAATTGGAAACTTGTATCGATCGAGACCATATTAGTATCCAAGATTCAACTTGGCCTATATGTAATTTAATCATGTTAACGAAATAAAATTATAAAAATAGTTATGTACGGCATCATAAAAGAAAAAAAAAAACTTACTAGTATATTATATTCATTGATTTGTAATAACTAATCTGGTTTGAAGAATTGGAGACAGGAAAGACGACGATTCGCTAGCTTATAAATTACTAAGAAAAATAGCTAGCTAATTAATACATGTGTAATGTTTCCTCTTCGTAGTTTCGCCGATCCTTGTGTTTGTGTACCAGTAAAGCTTACTATATGTGTAACTAATAAGCTTATAATTAATAAAAGATATTTCGTTGCTATATTTTGAAAAATTAGAAACTAAATTATTTATAACCTTTTTAAGGAACAGAACAAATAATAACTAATGTGCATATTTCAACGCCATGCAGCGTTACGTCACTGACGAAACTTGACAACTATGTGAACCATTTGACATTTGTATGTTGGTTATAAAATGAAATTAGATATGTAACATGAATATGAAAATAACTTCGGAAAATTAAATCAAAAGTGACTAATTTTGTTTATTAATAAAGTCAACAGTTGACAAATCCTAGAATTACCGTGTGTGACCTGCGTATTGACCGGTATACGCACCCTTTGGTCTACCATATGAACAAGATTTACGTATATAACAACAGCATTATTCTGCCAAATAGTTTTTTTTTTCTATCTCTTGTTACATGATTTGACTTTAAGATTTGTTTCTTGATCAAACTAATGTTCATCTATGATCTAATCAAGCTAATTCATCTATGATACTCATTTTCAAACTCTCGTTTTGAGATACACGATTAACCTTTTGCCTATAAATCTTGTTATTTTTGTTAAGATTGCTAATTAATTAAATACATCGCTAAAACGACAACTAATAAAAAAACTAATGTTACTTAGGAAACAATGAAACAACATTTTTTCGTCTAAAATGGTAGAACATAAACTATATATGTAGTATCAATCTGAAATGATGATTTATGTACATTTAGATAAACTGAATGCATTTAATGGTATGTCGATGGATGTATAAATTTATACATATTTGGAATATAAAACATGTTTTTGATGATGGAGGACTAATAAAATAATAATATCAGATTTAAAGAGTTGACGAGTGCTCATGTGATGTGAGGCCAAGCTATAGAAGAAGTCTTCTCCCATGAAGCTTCAAGGATATCTCCCTTCACATTATACAATCTCTAATTGACGCCGTACATATAGGCTCTTTCTTATAAATGTTAGTTTCATTTATTGCATTTGGACATTTAAATAATACTCTAGTTAAATACCAAGATCTATATAGACTTTAAATACACTTGGTTCAATTAATTAATAAGATGCCGGAGTACACATTTTCTGTGAAAATCATCAATCACCATTTTCATTTTAATAATTATGTATGAAACATTAATTTGTTTACACTTGGAATTCGATTTCTATATTATTGAACCGCTTATTTCATTTTTTAAAAAACATACTGCAAACAAAGCTAACTCGCTCACAAAAATTATATCTTTTGTTTTCAGTGTACTAGTTGCAAGTTTTTTTAATGTCCCTACTTAAACGGAGAAGTAGTGTTATTAACAACAAAGTCAGGAAATAATTATCTATTTTTTGCTAGTTATCTTAAAATATATAACACAGATATGATTGGAGGAAGAGGTACTGGAATTCAATATACAAAAATAAAATTTAAAATTGAACATGTTGAAGTGTTGACGCTTTGGGTCCCCTCGAAGAAACTACAGACAAATGGCTATAAGTAAAGGGTTTGATCAAATGTGTACGAAGAAAGAAACAGACAACAAAAGAAAACAAAACTCAAACAATAAGAAGAAGACAAATATCTTCTTATATTTCTAATTATGGAGGTTCTTTTGAAATTACCCTCTTCCGATTCTCCTCCGAAGGATAAAGTTCTTGGATCTGTTCAAGTCCATGAAGCTAGTAAGGTAGGTTACGAACTCACCTGTGCATACACAAAGTTATATATTTTACATACATGGAAGTTCCATGAATTTAGATTTGGTGTATGCTTTTATGTATAATTCTTGTATGGATCTTCTACTCTACGTTTTGGTTATCGTAATTAATGTGAAAAATGCGTAATTAATATATAAAAAAAAAAGAAAAACTCAGATATTTACCGCTCAATTTTATATTGGAAATTAGTTAGAAGATTATATATCAGGCAACTAAAGATTATTTTTTGGTGCAAAACTAAAGATTATTTTCGATATAGGATTGAATAATTCGTTAAAATTTAGAATGGATCACCATATTTTAATTAAACAAAGAATTAAGAAACTCTTGGAATAATTTTAGATTTAGTTGAGATTTTTTTTTTTTTTTTTAATAATTCAATGATCTTATAGGGTGATGACGATCATCAAGAACTTGAATCTGCCAAAGTCGAGATGAGCGAGGTGAAGGAAGAGAACGAGAAGCTTAAAGGAATGCTCGAACGAATTGAAAGTGATTACAAATCTCTCAAGCTCAGATTCTTCGACATAATTCAACAAGAGCCTTCAAACAACCCAACTCAAGATCAAAACACGGTTGATGATCCCAAGGCCACGACCGATTTGAGTTCTCTCGATCAAGAACGCGAGCTTGTATCGCTTTCACTGGGGAGAAGAAGTTCTTCACCGAGTAATAACACCCCCAAAAAGGAAGAGAGAACGGAAGCGAACAGCGCAGAAGTCAACGCTGACGGAGAGTTGACCAAGGCTGGCTTGACTTTAGGGTTCAATAACGGCAACTTCCGTGAACCAAACGGCAGTTTATCTGTCGATAATCCGGTCAATTCTAGCCTGGAAAATAGCTCGGAAGAAACTCCTGGAGAAACTTGGCCGCCAGGGAAGGTTACCGGGAAAAGAAGCTCTCCGGCAGCACCCTCCGGTGGCGATGTTGATGGAGAGGCCGGTCAACAAAATCATGTTAAGAGAGCTAGAGTTTGTGTTAGAGCAAGATGTGACACACCAACGGTACGTCCTTTAATATTATATACATTTAATTTGATTATTGTTTATATACGTTCGACGACTGATTATTATATGTTGAATAATAGATGAATGATGGTTGTCAATGGAGAAAATATGGTCAAAAGATTGCTAAAGGAAACCCATGTCCACGTGCATATTATCGCTGCACGGTTGCACCTGGATGTCCCGTTAGAAAACAGGTAATTAAATCAGATATCATTTTAATCTTGGTTTTCTAATTTTGAAAGAAACGGTAATGAAACTGTAACCATATATCTCTGGCATAAATTGGTTTGGTACGATTTTAAAATTTAGTTCATAATCCATATAAATGTTATCAAATCTAACTATTTAGAAACGAAATGTTATCAAAAGATAGAATAATCGGAGCTATAAACGGTAATCTAACTATTTAGTTCATAATCCATATAAATGTTATCAAATCTAACTATTTATAAATGTTCTCTGGCATATCATATGGAAACGAAAACAAAAAAAAACTGTGGCATGTGTGATATATAAATAAAAACAGCTCATCTAACTATTTTTCTTAAAATATGGGTATTTTAGGTCCAAAGATGTGCAGAAGACATGTCCATACTAATCACAACCTACGAAGGAACACACAGTCACCCTCTTCCTCTCTCAGCCACCACGATGGCCTCTACCACCTCAGCCGCCGCCTCCATGCTCCTCTCCGGCTCCTCCTCCTCATCAGCCGCGGATATGATTGGAAACAACCTCTATGACAATTCAAGATTCAACAACAACAAATCCTTCTATTCGCCAACACTTCACTCCCCGTTACATCCCACCGTCACTCTAGACCTCACCGCTCCACAACATTCTTCTTCCTCTTCTTCATTGCCTTCTTTGAATTTCAACAAATTCTCAAACTCTTTCCAAAGATTCCCATCCACAAGCCTAAACTTCTCTTCTAACTCATCATCATCATCAAACTCGTCTGCTCTCCATCTACCCGCGATTTGGGGTAACGGATATTCTTCTTATACTCCATATCCTTACAACAACGTCCAATTTGGGACGTCCAATCTAGGAAAAACAGTCCAAAACAACCAGTCCTTAACCGAAACCCTAACGAAAGCGCTTACTTCCGACCCAACTTTCCACTCCGTGATCGCTGCAGCGATCTCATCCATGGTCGGATCCAATGGGGAACAACAGATCGTCGGTCCACGACATCCGATTAGCAATAACGCTCAACAAACTGCCACGACGACCAGTAACAACAAGGGATGTGGAGGCTATTTTAGCAGCTTACTGATGTCTAACATAATGGCGAATAATAATCAAACGGGTGCGTCTTTGGATCAACCATCATCGCAAGTTCCTCCCTTCTCTATGTTCAAGAATTCTTCTTCATCTTCTTCTACAACTAGTTTCGTGAACAAGGAAGAGAAAAACTAGAAGTTAGCTAGAAGTTGTTCTTATTTTTTTTTGGTTTTTTTTGTTTTACTAGGTGTTATAGTTTTTTCTGGCAGAAGATGTTGATTCTTGTTCGTCCGTTTCTCATAAGTGTTTTTGTTTATTTTTCTAAGTTAATCAGGACACTATGGACCGAATTCAGATAGACCAAATTAAATGTACAAGTGATGTTTTGCTGTGTAGTAAATATGAGTATCGAATTTCATTTGGATTGAGATTATGCACTATATTCAGGTGAGTTTTGTTGTTATAGAGATTCTTTTCAGTTAGTTTTTTCACTTTTTGAGAAAAGAAAACGTTAAGGAGCAGTATCATTCACGCGCCACGCCAATTGTGCGCGTTAATGCTTTTCTTTCAGCTTTTGAAGTAGCTTTTCTTTCAACTTTTGAAGTAGAAACTGACAAGCAGACTGAGCCTTAATGGGCCTAAACAATGGCATTGGTGAGAATACTTGAACATATAACGAAAGGCCCATATGATTATGTGACGACGTATCATAAAAACGGCGTGTTGTGTTCTGTCTATTAGAGTTTGGTGATTCACGCAGGTTTGGCTGTAAGGATAAATGTGAGTAATTCTCTATTAGAAAAAAAAAAAAAAATTGAAAACTCAATCCGGTTTTATCTCCTGACTTCTCTATAAATCACTAATTCACCACACTTATCTATTTTTGTCTTATTTTATCTAGTAACATTCAACTTATAAATACTCAACACGAAATTCATTTTACTCATATTACTTTCTATTCTTTTTCTTCTTTCTTCAATATGGCGAAAGTTTCTATATTGTTTTGTTTGGTTTTATTGGTTACATTAGGAGTTGTGATAAGTGTCTCATTTGCCAACAACATTGAAGTGAAATCAAAAGATGTGGAGACCAGTATGAAAGAAACGAAAGTTGTTCATACTAGTAAACACAAAGAAAAGGGAGGAAAAAAAGAAAACAATAATCACAATGCCGGTTCTGATGTCGACAAAGAAGAAAAAAAGAAAAAAAAGAAAGAGCATGGTGTGCATAAAAAAGGTGATCAACATGATGCCAACAATGATGATGATGCGAAGAAGCATGGTGATAAGAAGAAAAGCGCTGATCATGGTAAAAAAGATAATGATAGCGATGATGAAAAGGAGCATAAGGTTAAGAAGAAGGGTGAACATGACAATGGCGATGAAAAGGAGCATAAGGTTAAGAAGAAGGGTGAACATGGCGATAGCGATGAGGATGATGATGATGATGAAACTGATACTGATGATGATACTGATGATGATACCGATGGTGATACCGATGATGATACCGATGATGATGACGACGATGATGAAGATGAGGTTGAAGGGGATGATAAGATTAAGTTATATGAGCTCAAGAAGGGAAATCTAACCGTCAAATTTACAAACTGGGGTGCTTCAATCATGTCTCTCTATTTCCCGGACAAAAATGGTTAGTGAACCAAATCATATTCAATGTTGGCGAAAAAAAAAAGAACAAAAAAAAACAACTCATATAGTCATTCACACATTTAAGTTATAGTTAAATGTTATTAAAATATTTTTACGAAATTTCAGGGAAAACTGGCGATATTGTTCTTGGTTATGATAGCGTCAAAAATTACAAGGTACATAGAAAAAAAAGTTTTTCCCTGCATTTGTATATTGATGGTTTTGCTTTTATTTATTGTTATGCTAAACTTTATCATCGCAAATCAGACCGATAAGGTCTATTTTGGAGCAACCGTTGGCCGAGTAGCGAATAGAATAGGAAAGGCCCAATTCAAATTGAACGGTAAAGAATACAAGACAATTGCCAACGATGGCAAAAACACTCTCCACGGTAATTTGTAGTTATGATTACTATAACATAATTAGATAAATTAATTATAATTTATTTTATTATTATGGTGATGATGTAACTAACTAACATTTTTTTGTTACTTTAGGCGGGAAGAAAGGGTTTGGGGATGTTGTGTGGTCAGTTACAAAACACCAGTATGATGGCAAGAAACCTCACATTGTCTTTACTTACACAAGTCCTGATGGCGATCAAGGTCTCCCTTCTTTTCAATTATTTTATTTTTCTACCTCAAAATCTTTCAATTATCAAGGTCTGGAACGGAGGGAGTATAATTTAAGGACAAATTTAATGATTACTAGTTTTTTATGTATGTATCAAATAGGGTTTCCCGGAGAACTCAATGTCACAGTGACTTATAAACTTGTCAAAAAAAATGAATTGAGTGTGGTGATGGAAGCAAAGCCTAAAGACAAAGCAACTCCGGTGAACTTAGCTCATCATTCTTATTGGAATCTTGGTGGTCATAATGCTGGTGATATTTTGTCGGAAGAAATTCAAATCCTTGCCTCAAGTTATACACCTATCGACGGTGACCTCATTCCCACCGGAGAAATCTCTCATGTGAAAGGAACACCGTACGATTTTCTCCAACTCCGTCCTATTAAAGATAAGATGAAGGATCTTAAAACAGGGTGGGTTTACTTTGCTAAAACAATTTAATTTTATATAATTATTAATTTATATATAGTCCAAATTATCTAAGAATGTTTTGTTAATTATTGATGTTTTTCCTTGTAGATATGATATAAATTATTGTTTAGATGGTAAGGCGGATAAAATGAGAAAAATCGTAGAACTCGTAGATAAGAAATCGGGGAGAAAAATGGAGTTATCTGGAAACCAACCGGGATTGCAGTTCTATACCGGAGGAATGTTAAAGGACATCAAAGGGAAGAATGGGACGATTTACAAAGCCTTTGCAGGATTATGTCTAGAAACTCAAAGTTATCCAGATGCAGTAAATCATCCGAAATTTCCTTCACAAATTGTTGAACCAGGGAAAAAATACAAACACACTATGCTCTTCAAGTTTTCGATTGTTTAATAGAGTACTGTTTTAGATTTGTTATATGAATACCTTTGGAACTAATATTCGGTATTCATGATGAAGAAACTAGTTAGATTGTAAGTTTGTATGTAATAGCTCTCAATCTTTCAAATTTCATGAAGCTAATGTTATAAAACCATCTCTAGTTATGCATAAATCCTGAACACTAATTCATTTGTTATCTTGTATGCTTTAATATACAGTTTTGGTTATGAGTTTAAAAGGATGATCATGACCAAATTTTCATAGTTTCAAAAAAAAAAAGCATATAAGATCATATAGTGGCAAAAACATAGTGTCTTATGAATTTGCTATAAACTAGAAACAAGTTTGCCAATGCATATAATCAAAGACCTCAAAGGGTGTAATATTTGTATGTATCTAATATGAGTCATATTAACAACTATCAATCCCAAGAAAATGCTTACAGCAAGTGTTTTCAAGAATCTTGACACAAAAGCATTTTTCGAAGGCCTCATTGGCTACGTTTTGGGTAGAGATTGAGATGTCGCTCGTGGGAAAGGACTTTCTCGTCTCCGTTTTTGTCATTTAAATAAATCAAATTGTGAATAAAAGTTATAACTGATCATGAGTTTTGTTTGTTTGTAGTAATTAGACGTTGTGAACAAAAATCAAAGTAATTGAGAAGACCGAAATTCTAATGCACCAACTGTAACGATCTTGAATGAAATGTGACTTTGTATGTAATCCCTTGAGAATGTTTCATTGACTGTACATCATTTTCTATTTTATTTTATTTATTTGTACACATTATTAGGAGGCACAAGCAGAGGTGGGTGTTAATTAATGTCCACCACAAAATAACTTGCACCTCCTTTCATTTTTTTAGAAAATTATTTTAATTATTTCAAACTCTATGCTCAATTTAGGGATGTTTGAATCGTTCATAAGATTTTGTCATAGAATGGTGGTAAGAATGAACTAATAATATTTGAATGAAAGGTTTTTACTCTTTAGACCAAATTAAAATACGTTTAAGTGCGATTATGGCGGGTCAATACATTCGTTGTGACAGAAAACAGAAAATTTAGGAGTTGACCTATCCATAATCTATCAACATAAACATGTGCAATTCACAAATATTCTTATACAACCATATAAAACATATGAGAACCCCATGATCTCACCTGCCATCATCTAGCTATATATATATTCCATAAATTACGTATGTAAGTACGTACACATAACAGTATCTGAATAGATTAGTGCACTTGACAAGTAATTTTAGGATCTGACCGTAAATTTAGTTTCTCAACATTATTTAGTAAGAGTTTCGGCCCAATGATTTATTATATATATAAATAAAGAAACTGACGAACAAACTTATTCACCTCATAATATATTGGATGACTTTATAAAAAAAAAAAAAAAAAAAATATATATATATATATATTGGATGCTACACTATACGAACACTGTGAATTTAAAACATATACACTGTGTAGTTTTAGATGTTTCGCTAAATTAAAACTTTCACAATCGCAAGTTTGAGTTTCTGTGGGAAGTGAAGTGGTGGCAGTGAGGTCACATGGAGAGCCCACAAAGAGGAGAAATATTTGGTACTCTCTTTGTTTTCTTCTATAATAACAAAAAGTAAATATTTTTTAGTATATAGTTTATAATTGATTTTATACTTCAAATTCAAAAGCATCCAAAGATCCGAAAAGCAAGCTAGAATGAGTGAACTATTTTCCTGAACACTGTTGCAATTCTGTTCTCCTTTTTGGACTTTTCTTCTTCGTCTTTGGAATGTGTGCTTCCAGTAATCTTCCTCGGCTACCAGTTACCAGTTACCACTGTCGTTATTTTCTACAATTGTTGATAATAAATAACCATCATATTACATGTTCCTTTTTTGGTCTTGAATATATGCTCAAGAGTCAAGATGTGTATATATTGAATAACCAAAGTATGTACAAGACTAAAGAAATCGGTATAGGTTTATAAATTTTACTAAAAAAGTTTTGATTCAAACTTTTACGACTCAACTTTTACCGTAACACTTTAAAGAAAATGTGATCTAATAAAAGTGCATACATAAGTACTAAACTGTGATTGAATAAAAAGTAAATTGTACTTTGGATTGATTTTAATATTAGGTCTACCTATCCGACTAGCATGACGCACATTACACAATGTTTCAAATTCTGGCGTAGTAGTTCATAAGAATTCCAACGATATATATAGTTCGCTACGAGTTCGTTCTTTCAAGTTCCCACTACACAGAAAAAAAAGCACTGTTAGGAAAGGGGAAAAAAAAGCAGAAAAAAGAATATTGTCCATTTCAAAAAAAAAAAAAATTGTAACTAAAACAATATTACAGCTGTTGTTAAAATTAGAACTATGATATTATTAAGGTTAAAAAATTATTTCGTATGTTTATTTCTCTAAATCGTATGTGTAAGTTTTGATATTAATAATGTTTTGATTACAATCACGGTAAATATCAGATATAATATATATATATATATATATATATATCATGGCTCATGTTATGTCAATGGCAGAGCTGGAATTCCACTTGAAGGCACATGCATCTGAAATTTACCATATGTTTTTGTTTTTTTTTTTCATTTCAGCTTTGTGTTCCAACCTAGCAAAATATTATATTTTGTGTTTACATGTATGTGTAGCTATACGTTTCGAAAGGAAAAAATATTTCAACAAAAGTATTTGATTATAAAGCCGAATATCAGCCAAAAAAAAAAAAAAAAAAAAAAAAAACTATTTGCCAACCTAGTGGATAAAATGATGTTATGCGATTAAAAAAAGCGATTAATAAAACAAAACCTCGCATATCCATCACAATATTAACTTAGCTGAATTTTAATACAGTGTAGTGATGTGTTATATTATATAAAATACATATTTTGATCTCGAAAATACATTTGGATGAAAGAGAACTTTATTTATTCAGTTAAAAGTAACAAGAAATTATCATTCTAAAATTTTGTTGGATATCCCCTATACACCAATTTTCTACAAACCCAAAAGAAATAGAAAAAAAAAGTCGAATGTATTTTAATTTAAAATAATACCAAATAATTTCAAAATACTCAATTAAAAAAAAAAAACTACGAAATTTTCTTTGATGATGGTATTGATATCAAGATGAGTATGACGACGATGCTGATGATGTTCTTCTTGGACAATATAATCAATTGAACTGATGATGATTATGATGTTGTTGCTGCTGGTCAGGCCATGCCCAATAACTAGCCGACGCCGTTTCATCAATACCATTAAACATATTGCAAAATCCTTGATCTTGAGCCATCTGAGGATCAATATGGGCCGAGGTCGTGTTTGTGGTTGCGGCTCGTATCGAAGAAGGGAAAAGATCTTTGATCATGTTCACATGATTTATGTCTGAATTATTATTATTGTTTTCTGTGCTTCCGTTGTTGCTCCATGAAGCTTCCGCTAACTCTCTCTTGATCTTTGTTGATTCTTTACGGTCTTGTTTCTTCAATGCCACTAACTGTTTTGTGTACCAATATCATCACACGTAAAGCAAAATTAATGGAGAGATTTAATTTAACATTAATTTATTAATTTGTTAAATAAGAATAAATTATCGTAATGTCAACTCCCTCAAGCACAAGCACATGGGAATTTTAATAATTTAAAATGTATGCACACAAGAATCTTTATTTAATAATACAAAAACAATGTATACATGATATTAAATAATGTCTTTTGACAAACATCTTTACGTTGGATCAAGAGCCAATTAGTAATCTAGCTGCATTTTATATCATATAGTAGTATACTATATTTTAAAAGCCATTCTAAGATCTCTACTACGTGTTCATCCATGAAGAATTTCCTTTGTATATATGAACGATAATAATTCATTAAATTTTTCATCATATACCACGAAGACGTAGTGTAGTGACTTGTAAAAATGTTCATATCAGTTTCATCAAAATATGTTATAAAAAAAAGAAGAAGTTAATAAGTAATAAGATTAGCCTTTAGAATCAACGTGATAATGTGAAAAGTACCCCATTTTAACAAAAAAAAAAATCTTTGTGTATAACATATACCTCAGCATGGAGCTTCTTGTTATGTGCAAGAAGAGAATCATTGTCTGATTTCAAAACGTCGAACTGTTTCTTGAGAGAATCATAATCTCTCTCGAGCTGCTTTGTCTTCCACCTAGCTCTCCTGTTCTGAAACCATATCGCAATTTGTCTAGGTTGCAACCCTAAAGCCTTAGCAAGCTGCATCTTCCTCTCAGGCTCCAGCTTATTCCCTAGCTCGAAGCTCTTCTCTAATGCCCTAACTTGCTCTAAATTCAGCCTCTTCTTCTTCTCTCCTAACATCATGTGGGACCCATCATCTGATAAATTGTCTTCCTCGCCCACCTGGTCTTGATCATTCATGTTGTTCGTCGTGGTATGGCTTTTTTGAGTTAGATGATGATGATCTGCGACTCCCGTGAACGACATTGATCTGTTCATCATGTAGTTTCCTCCTCCTCCTCCTACACCAAAAAAAAAATCAAAGTTTACCATTTTTTTCTCTTTTTTAGACAAGTTAATCTCTGAACATGTTATGAAAATTCCGCAGTGACCAAGAAAAATCCAGCAAAAAGAAAAAAAATAAAAATCAAAATTTGGTAAGGTCTTGACCCTTTTCACAATCAAATTAAGATCTTGATATATTCTATGTGTCTATATATCTGTGTATATATGTAGAGAGATAGAGAGGGGTACGTACCATAGAAGAGGTGAGGAGGGCAAGAAGGGAGAGAAGTAGGGGAAGGTAAGTGATGAGCATTGTCTTCATGGAGTTGCTGAAACATGAATTCATGTTGTGGAAAGGCCATCTCCAATCTCAATCCTTCTTGATTATTATTAATATTGTTCCTTTCCTCCTCATACATATACATATATTTATAATTTGTGTATACACACGCTCAAAGCCCACCAATGATCAACTCTTCTTACGAATTGTGAGCTGATCAATCTTCCTAGCTTAAATCAAGAACTTGTTGGAGGTCAATAACACAGGATCTTGAATTTTCTTGTGAGGGAGAATTAGTGAGAAGAGGGAAGAGATCAGTTCATGAGAGGTTTGTATAGGACCCACTCTTTATACCAGTTAAGCTTTAGGGCATATGCTGATCTTTCTTTTATTTAATTTGTATAAGACACTTGGGAAATTCAAATTTAAAAAAATTAAATACCACATGGATCTTTTGACACTTAGGTACATACATTTTCCACTTCATTTATATATGTTTAATCTTGTGTGCTATTAAGATACAGCTTAGCTTATACATATACACAACTATAAACCAACCAATACAAGAGATTTAACTGTTTTCTAGTTAAATTAATATTTTGTTAGTCACACCATTTAATTATTTTCTACTAATTTTACCGACAGATCTTGAGATTCATCAATAAATTATCTTCGGCCAATGTTTTTTCATTTATGATTTTAGATTAGTTAGAAACACCTAACCAAACAAATCGAGATCAAAGAAATGATCAGTGTAACTTTTCCCCTACAAATTAAAGATCTAATCGTATCTATAATTAATTATGTAACTTTTCCCTTATAAACCAAGTGGTGGTGGTCTAGTGGTTCCTACTTGGTAGAAAAATTGCCCTGTTAGTCTAGGTCAGAGATCGATTCCCATCAAGTATGAAATTACTAGATTTATCCCATTTGACCATATAGATATTGACCTTTACTTACGGCCCATTTGAATATCCGGAGAAATGGTGTATCCGTGGGTTGTACCTCTTCTAGGAGATTAGTCTGGATCCTTCTATAGATATAGGATTTATCCTCCCTTCTATATGTATAAGATTTATCCTGAGTTATAAAATTTTTCCCTTACAGACATTATGAAGGACAAGAAAAAAAGATCAAGAAAATGATGACAGTTGACATCCACATTAGATTACTCTCAATCCTCGAATATAGGCGTAGCATTAGGAAACTATCACCAATACTAATAGTGTTGTAGCAGTACGCTCGAGTTAGATAATTTATTAAAGCAATAAACATACAAATGTATATCGGGCATGAATTCTAATTTCAGGTGTAATTCAGACCTGTCGCATACATATATTAGTTTTATTAAAAGGATTGAAAACTATCGTAAAACTCGAATAATATATGTAAAAAAAGAAAATTACACTCACTGGTTTTTGAAGAACATTCCACAGTACAGCTTAAACAGTGTTCTTCTCACCAGGTAATGCGTTCACACCATGCACCGACCTAGTATTATGATATTATCCAACATAACGAAACTTATATATTATTTTCTTTTATAAAGGGACTTATAGTCTTTAATTACTATTTGGATACAAGGTAAATAAGTAATGAATATAGATTGTATTTTAAAATAAAAGAGTATATAGCTAAAGTCTTTTTAACTCGTAGGGTATAACCAACATGTATAACCAAGATTTTACCAATTTTAAAACATTTGGAATCAAAAATTTAAACATCTTTCTCTTTTTTTGGACCTGACCTAAATATTTTATAAATTATCCTTTTGGGTTTTCGATAAGATTTCGTACTAATGAATATGGTTTATCTGAACAGAAAAAGCTTACTTAAATAGATAAGATATACTTCAAATTAATATTTTCAGATGTGTGGTGTAAATTCCTTACATGCTCTATATATTATTTTGATATTATAGATATTGATTGGCAAAATGATGATTGAGATGCTCTTTCTTTCACTCTTCTAAATTTTGTTGGTAAGAGTTTTTATCAGCATCCAAGGTAGATGTGAAAGATGAGAGACCCACCACTAGTGTTTCCCAACTGTCATATATATGTGGTGGCTTTCGCAGTATCAAACATATAAACAAATAACTTAAAATTTTGTTAGTATATGGTTAAATATTATATAATATAGTATTTAAATATAAGAATGGGTCCTACAATATAGTGCCGCAGACCTGTCCTACAACAAGGTCTTTCACATGCTTGTATTGGGAAGATTTGAAAGCGTATTAACACCTATATGTCTATCTATCCTCTTTGGCAATATGCTTTTGTTGCAGAAAATTATTGAATGTTTATTGTTTATATAATAATATAATATAAAGAAAATATAAATATATGATCTGAAGCTTCTCCAACTAGCTCCACTGCTCCCATGTGCTCTGCTTCCTCTCCTTCTCTCTGCCTATTTCTTGGGATACTTCAACTCTCCACTCTTTATTTCATATTATTTTTTAAAAAATATTTTTTTTTTAAATATGTTTAATATTTAACGGTTAAATATTTTTTTTTTTTAAATATATTTAATATTTAACGGCTTTATTTGATCCCCGTTTCTTTTATGTTATTTATTGACCCAGTCATGTAGTAATGAACATGCTTTGGCTATATATAATTAACCGTAGTGTTATTAACTTATACTTAACCGAAGCTAAATGCTAAAGCAATACGTTGGGGTTCTTTACGGCTATTATTATGCGGCAAGCACAATGTAACTAGATTGGGCCACGTTGAACGAGCATGTTGGTATATTTAAAAACATCTATAAAATTCATATAAAATGTCATTTGAAGTGCGCAAGTAACTACTCTAAACAAAAACAAAAAACCGTTAGTAATACAGCATTCTTTTAAAATAAAATCAAACGATTTCATGTAAATATCTACAATATATAAATGAATAAAGAAAATTTTACAGTAATCATGAGAATCAAATATGGATACTGTACATTCCGCAATATGCTTGCTGCTTGCATACTAATCGTCAATGTTTGTTGATCTCTTTCGTCGTTTTCGTTCTCAGTCTACTCCTTTCTTGTCCGAATAACTGAGTGCATCATCATTCTCTCGTCGTCGTTTTCGTTCTCGTCAATATCATCGGTTCTACAAATTTTTGTTTTTCTCATTTGTACGATATCAAAAATTTGTTTTTAAATTATTTTAACTCAATCACATTTAACTAAAGACTAAAATATTACAACATACTACTCGTTAAGACAAATTTTTCATTATAAACCAAAATTGTTCTTCATAATGTGAGCCTATTGCACTATACACAGATATAATCGGTTTTGATATCACATGTAACATCATGACCGCCTGTGGGCCTAATCCCTGCTAATAGCAGGCTGCTATTGACCCGCATATCTCATCTATTTTCAACGATACTATCTTGAATTTTTTTTAATGTATTTCCATTACCCAATTTTCATAACCTAAATTCAAATTCGTAGCTTGCCTGCGAAAGTACCAACTACCAAGTAGTATGCACACACAAAAAAAGTACTATGAGGCGGGGAAAAAAAGGTGATATCGTCTATTTAATGTAATTATTTAGCAACCACCAAGCTCAAAACAGTTTTACTGGGCTAGCTCGTTTGTGTAATTGGGCTGCCAATTTTACTTTGAGACCCATTTACCATTAAGATTTAAGACTGTTTTGTATTTACCGCCACTGTCGGCGCGCGTAGAGAATACTCTTCGCGCATTGTTCATTTCCTTATTTACTTTTGAATTTACGCGCGTGGATCTTGTGGGCCTCATCATATGGGCCTTACCCCATAAATCATTAATAGATTACGACTTTGGGTTTGTAGCCCAGCACAACGTAGGAGGCTAAGATACGAGCCTATCAAACATATTTTCAAATCTCTTTGATCCTCCAATTTTTTCATAAGTTAGTCGAATAAATTATCATTTTTTTAATTTAAATAGTGAGAATGAATTATACCGCATCATTGTTAACGTTATGTTATACACGTATTTAAATTTTGGAAAAAATTGAAAAATACATCTTGATGATAACAGTTTTTCTTTGATAAAAGTAAGGCTAGTGTACATAATCAAATAAATTTTCCCTTGCATCTATCTTATGCTAAGTATGAGAAATCAAACCATTAAAATGATACGAATAAAACAGAAACATTTGTTTAAATATGCAAAACGATATTTTCATATAAAAAAAAAAACTTAAATCATAAAAGATATTTAGTATGAACTATGAACCGGATATAAAAAGATAATTGTACAGTTTTTAGAAAAACCTTGGTGCTAATCCAGTTTATCAATACTAATTTTTTACTTTATGGGGATAATATTTTTTAAAAAAAAATTAGGTTTGAAAAGTCAAATAACGCTGGAAATGTGGGAAAGGACAAAGAGGTACTACAATGAATGGCCTTTTTTGACAATACCGTTAAACAGTGATAACGACCTTAACCGTGCTGCAGCAATTCTGTTCAGCTCCCCTTTCTCTCTTTTTTCTTTCTTTCTACTTTCTATTTGTTTTGTTGTTTTCTTATTTATTTTTTTAACTCAAAGGAGAAATCACAAAAAGGAAACAATCGAGAAATTTAGATGCTTCCTCTATCCAACGGTGAGAACAGTTATGTCGGTAGTTATAACAAAATTGTAGGGTAGAGCAACATTTACTAGTTTATGACCCATCAATTACATTTGTTTTGGAATTTTATAGCCAATAAATTTTTTAAATCGAATACCACAGTAGTATATATATAAGATTATTTTTCGTGTTTGCCTTTTTCTTTAACGTCCCAACTTTAGTATTCAGATTATATTTTGATCGGACATTCAAAATCATTAGATTCATTCTTAGGTACTAATTTTGAATGTTGTGAGCATATTAATTATGCGTGCACCACACAGTTAGTGTTAGGTAGTCATTAAATAAACATATGACTAACTATTACAATTTTAACTCTACATGCGGACATCAATTATCAGATTTAGTCATGTTTGAGTCTATTTTCTTTCACATTTTAATGTGATTTTAAAACTAAATTCTTAATTTATAATTTTCTAAAACTAATTATCTATTATATAATTCTTTAAAACTAAGTTACTAACATATCTATATTATTAAAAAAGTTTTTGTAATTTGTATAAAGTGTATCAAAACGATACTTTTAGCGGGACAGATAAAACATTACTTTTTTTTTTTGAACAAACAGATAAAACATTACTAAAAACCATAATTATACGACTAAATAAAAACAAAACATAGCGGTTAAAATACGAAATTAATCACAGATTCACAGTGTGATAAGAATCCATATATGTATCTAATTTAATGTAGGTTTCAGTTGAAAGGGACCATATAGGGATCCATCCCTACGCACCTACCAACTTTACTGTGGGGATTCATAATTTTGATTCGAATATTAATTAGTAACTATATATATATACACAAAACTATAGCTACATGTAAAATATATTCACAACTTTTCCATGTAGTTATAACACACCAAATTTACAAATATAAATAGATAGAAAAAGCTAGTAATGCATTAAGATATTAAAGACTAAGAGCAATCGATATTAGTCGTTCTGAACAGTAGAAAAGTCATTTCAAGTTTATTTTGTCTGATCGTCGGTTGGAAAACTATTACGAACGGTGCTTGATAAAGTTGATATATATATAGTCATACGTCAGTGGTAATCTCAGGTTTAGATCGAAATCCAAAACTTTTAAAATTATGAAAATTGAAATTTATGTCCTTTAAAATAATTGAACAAACATTCACTTTAGCTACTTACTTCATCAAATACTGTAAATTTAACTAACCTCAAAAGTCAAAGATTCATGTCAAAAGGTCTACATTTCCCACATTTTCTTAGTAAAATGTTTCTCGTTAGTTGTCAAGCTACAAAATAATCTTTAGCAAAACAAAAAAAGCTACAAAATAATATCCAATTTCAACCTATTAACTACTTTCAATTGCTCCTCGTAGATTTATCTTTTATAGAAAGACAAGCTACAAGTTTGCAGTGTAGTACTCTCTCTGTTTCTTAAAAAACGGTTTAGAATTTTCACTTATATTAAAAATAATTAATACTAACTAAAATACCTCATTTTCTTTCTCACTAACCACTTTATTATAAATATAAATCAATAGGAATTCAACAGTTTAAATATTTATAACTATATGTTCTTGATATTCACAATTAAGTAACATAGTAACATTTATCAATTAAAAATATTAAAGAAAGCTAAAAAAGTAATCTTTGTGAAACAAAGAAAAACTTTTAAAACATATATCATATTTTGAGAAACAAAAGAAGTAACAAACAACAATATTGTATAATGCAAGAGATCGAACTCATATGCATGCATATCGTTACTATATATAGTGTCGCCATATATTTTTTATATAAGAAACTACGTGCGAAAGTAGCTTAATTACTACGCTAATTTATGCAAAATTTATGGCTCATGATCCCATTTATCCGACAATTTTAAGTATTAACGTCATTTAAATTTCACATCTGCTCTCACAAAAGTCGACAAACTCCTTTTAAGAATTTGATTTGAGATATTTATTAATCTTTTGTTTTAACAATGGTTTACTATTATTTGTAAATTGGTACTAATTCTACTTTTTGTTTTTCTTCTAAAAATTGCGTTACTTTTTTTGTGTGTCGACCATTAATTGTAGAATTATACGAGTGATTCCGCCACTTGATATTTTTACAAATGGGATTTAAAAAAAAAAATAACTGCTCACACTTACACTCACACTCACACATCTTATACTTTTGGTCGAGGGGCTCACAAATCTTGACTAAATANTTTCATCCTTAACATAAAAACCGAAAAAAAAAAAAAAAAAAAAAAAAATTCTACCAAGACACCAGTACATTTACCCCAAAAAGAAAACAAAATATAATCTACCAATATAATATCATCTGGTTTTTTTTTTGTTTTATATTCTGTTTCTATCAATTGAAATATTTTGTGTGTGTCTATATATTTTCTTTAGGTTATTATAATAGATGTTTAGAAGCTCTCGTATTTTGTTGTTTTAAAAAGAAAATATAAATTACCTATAATATACTTTCATACATATATATATTAAAAAGGTAAATTATAAAATAAACACAAACTTACAATATTAATAATAACAACATTAATAATAATATATATTTTCAACAAATTTATGGTAGTCTAATGGTTGAGAATTCTGTGAGTCTAATGAAAAGAGGTTTGAATCAGTCTATTGCGCTTTTAATCATGGTTGATGGTCATAATTATATATTTTTTATAAGTAAATATACTAATCGACTATTCAGATGTTCAAAATTTTAGTTTGAAATTTGGTTAGAGACGATCTCTCGCTGATCCAATACATATAAGGAGATATATTGCATTTGTATAACACGGGCATACAAATGGACATAGATACGTATATAATAGAAAAGGATTTGAACTGAATATTTAGCTGAAATATGATTTATTATAATTAAAGCTTAATAGTTGCATGCATGATATGCTAAACAAAAAGAGGGTCAAATATGAACCCTAGCTAGCTAGACTTGTAATTAATATATAAGAAACATAAAAGCGGAAACCCTGATATGGATCAACCTCTCGCAACGAGATTGTCGAAATATATATTATATATCATAGTTATTCATTAATCAAGCTCCTAATAATGGCTGCTTGTGGGCTATTAGGATCAATAGTCTCCAGAAGCTGAGACAAGCGATCACTGAGGTCATCGGCTTCTTTGTTCAAGTTTCTTATGTAGTTGCAAGTCTCCTGCAACACTTTCGACGCTGATACCTATATATTTCAAAGAATGCATACATTTTATAGTTCAGTTCAAAATAAATATTGAAAACAATTATTAGCACGAGGTAATGATGTGTCTTAATTAATAACGTAAAAAAAATGGAGATGCATATTACAATATCATATATGCATTGTTATCAAAATAAATTAAAGCTTAAGATAAATGGTCATAACTTATATTAACATTGAGGGAAAATCTAAGTAGTGAGTGTACTAAGAGAAAACGATGCTTCCATTTATAGAAACCGGCCTTTTTCTTATTTATATTTTTTTCCTAGAGTTCGTCCTTTTCTGGTTTTATATATAGAAACTAAGATAACTAAACAGTCTAAACATAATACGAAAAAAAAGGTCGATGCTGTACATAAATCATAAATGTATTGAATTGATAGTCCGTCAAGCAATATATAGTTGTCTCACATTCAATGCAATTAATCAATAAAAAAAGTTAAATTAATTAGAATTAGCTTATTGCTGAAGGTAGGGGAAATATGTTCCCTTCTCCTCAAAGTCCGGTTAATGGTCAAAGTTCTTTTTAGAAACTTCAAATTGCAATCTACCAAACGTAATTCTATGACATAATGCACTGTTCCAATATATATGCTGTATATGTGAGTTTCTCTATTAAATATAGTAACTAACCCTAAGTAAATATCATAAAATTCAAACTTATGTCACTACCAACTTTTAGAGCACATATATAGAATATTGTAACTTAAGAAAAAACAAGATTTTACCGTGTTGGAACGACGGTTCTGACGAATCTCTGGAATAGACTGTCTGAGCTTTGAGATGAGATCAGTGATCTGATCATCGCTAATCCTTGATGATGAGCCAGCTTGTCTCGACCTTCTGCTAGACGACATTTTTATTTGAAAAAATCAGATATTTTGCATATATATGTATCCAAGAAAACCCTGTCTTTTATTGATCGCTTGTGGGTTAGAGAAGAGATATCACTGTTTGTGTTTGTCGAAAGAAAGGGAGAAGAAAGAAGAAGAAGAAAACGGTGTTATATAGAGGGATAAGGACCATTTCTAGAGAGAGAGAGAGAGAGAGAAGTAATACAATAAATTTAAATATGGATGTTGGCTATGACGAAGACAAGTGCATAAGAGAGAGCAGTGGTTTACAAATGGTGTCTTGGATACAAGACACGTGAATTTCAATTTATCAGATTGTGATGTATGTATGTGTGCAATGTATAAATTAAAAAAAAAAAATACTTGTCGTACATTAAAAAAAAAGTAACTAAAAGAACGATAGTACCATCGTTATTAATTTTGAATTACCCTCATAGAAATATGACATATGATATATGTCCATTATTTGTAGTAATTACAACGTAGCAGTGTCGTAGCTGTGCTTGTGGTGCGAGTTTGTGGGATGTATAATAAATTTTTAAGCCCAAACGACCACAATAAAAAATAAAATAAAAAGAGTCTAATATTCATAATTTGTAAATTGTTATCTGAAATCTGTGATGAGTGATGACCATTGAGAAACAAGTATATTGGATACAGTGGGAATCGATTTCTGACGTCAACAAATAAACATTAAAATATAATCACTTGATTTTATAATATTATACTAGTGTAAAGCTTGCGTATATATATGTATATATAATATTTGAGAGAGATCGAGATAAAGAGAGAATCGTTATATATTCGACCGATGGATGATACGTAAAACCAAGAAGATTTTGTGCATCAGTTATAGATATGGGTAAATGAAAACAATGACTTAAGGTCATTTGAAAAAGAACGTACGGTATCTATCCCAAGTCCTAACCACTAGGGAGGGGCTAACCTTAGTTCAAAAATCAAGCTCGATAACTCAATAGATATTGCATGCTTAGAAATTAGGATATTTATTGAGTAATAGCAATGCATACCTATAGATAGTTCGAAAATTAGCCGACAGAAAATTCACATTTTTTATTTTGTCATGTTTATCTCTCTTCTATTTTTTGGGAAGAAATTGACGGAGAGGAAACAACAAAGAAAAAAAAAACGAAGAAAAAAGAAGAAGAAAATAAAAATTGTGGTGGAGAGAAAAAAATGGTACAGATAGAAGATAGTGTCAATGTCCGTTTTGGCAAAATAATTGGTAGCAATGATAGTGATAATGAACAGTACACGATCGGCATGACGGAACGAGATAAGCCGATGGAAGATGGAAGAAAAACAAAACCACCTCCAATACGGAACAAAGTCGCACCGTCAATTTTAAGGAGAAGATCGGCGGTGTCAGAGTTGAGCATCGGCATCAGAGACACCGTCAAATTCAATTTGGGCGTACCTCATATGTTGCTGCTTTTTCTACTTTGGGAACGCACAAAATTGTAATATCTCTGGTTTTTTATGTCTCTTTGTCGCTATATAACCTCCTTCTTTACCAGGTAACACTATTAGTTAAAAACCACAATTTATTCTGCCAAAAATCTTAGGAATTTCTCAAAAGGACCAATTCAATCGGCGAATTTCACAAATTTTGTTTGATTAAGATTTAAGGTATAATTTTCTGTAACTTGTTATTGTTATTGCTACGAGTATTAATCTATATAATTTGTTATCAAGTTGTTTATCATGATAACGAATTTATCATCTTAACTAATTTATCATGTTAGCACAAATTGTTTATCATGCTAACTAATTTATCATGTTAACAAATTTATCACAATATTTTTATCATGTTAATATATTTAGCATGTTAACTTATTTGTTATTTCATAATATGCTAATCACATTAACATAACTATATTAATACCCTAATATTTTGATATGATAACAATGTTAACACAATTTGTTTCATATTTTTATAATACGATAATTTTTTAACACAATACTTTTGTTAATATGTTAATTGGTTTAACAATCAATTACATACAATGTTAATTAATTTAACACGTTAATTGCATAAAAACTATTCTGATAAACGATTTAGTATCAGATGAACAGTACAAACGGGTGGATGAACAGTGGCGTCGACAATTGTGTTGCCGAAATTCACATCCAAAATACTATTGCTGATCAGAATTTATTTTTATAATTGATGACATTTTATGTAAATAACTAAAATAAAAATGAAAAGAAAGTTATTTGTTAGGAAAGAGAACTAATTTAAAAACATTCATTAGCAATTACCTAATTTTCAAAACATTCATTGGTAATCACTGAACCCAGTTACTTCGAACCTTTTCTAAGTCAACAGGTGAATTTTAAATTAGCATTCGTCAACATGTGATTTTTTTGCACAAATACTTTTTAACTTCATTTGTTCATAACAATAATAACATTATATAGATATCTAAACACATAGTGATAATGATGATATTCAGAAGATAAGAATGAATATGGTGAGATAAATAGATGCATGATCTGATGATCATATGTTAGAAAACAAGGAGATGGTGTGATGAATTGGACATTAAAGAAAAATGTTTGTTGATGAGCACACAAAGGTGGGACAATTTATGTTCTAATATTTTGAAATTAATTTTGTTGTAAACAAAAACAAGTTTTAACCTCCCATGTGCTGATAGGACACTCTTTTTCCCCTCTAATCAGGGAGCATCTGCATCCCCATCCCCATCCTTCACGCCCCCTCTTCCACATGACCTTCTTTTTATATCTCTAACCTTTTTTTAAGGTAGCAATATAACAAATTTCTATTTTCGTTTTTTTTTTTGTTATTTTCTGTTTTTAGTTAGAACATTTGCGAGTTACATTTTATTAAGTTTCTAGTACCATTTCGCAATAGGAAGCATAAAATTAATATAGAAAGATAAATTTTACAATTCCACATTTCACATGTAGAGTTCTCATATTAGGACATCACTGCTATAGCTCACTGACACTGTATATGTGGCTTATTCCTAACTACTACATCTTTACCATGAGTTATACACTTATACTAGTGATGCCCTGAATGAAAATTATACTTGTGAAATGTGGAAAGTAAATTGTAATTTAATAATATTTGGTGAAACTTTTTCTAGACACTACTGATATCCTAAGTCTCAAGGCGGCATTGGATACAATTATCCAAACTTCTGGCGCTCGTCCTATCCGAGTCTTGAGGCATTGGATAAAATCATCCAAAAACTTCTGGATACTGAGGTGGCAAGTTGTGAATGGTCAGAACATAGAAGAAGGATCTTGTTCTTAATCACTAAAGAAATCATGATCAGCTTTTATCAAGATTCGAGGACTAGTGTAACATGTCAAATAGCAATTGACTTATGGATATCTTATTATCTTTTTGTAAGTATCTATCTTTTTGTCTTAATTAAGGTGATAGATATGATATGGGACAAATCATCAAGGAGAGGGACGGGTGTTCTTAGAAATGTAGACATTGATTGTGAATGCTTGTCTTCGTCTGTTTGTATTCTAAATATCTATCGAATATGTACCACCAAAAATTCTAAATTGTTTTTCCTTTTCTTCTTAATTTGATGTCTCGAGTTGAAATCGTAGGTTTCTTGTAACCAACGACACACTTCCGTCATAATAATATGAAATATTTATGTCTCCAATTTCTTTGTCTATTCTTTTGTGTTTGTAGTTCGTGCTTATCACTTATGCTAATTAAACGTGATTGGACGCTATAAAAACGTCGACGGTTTTAGTGGGTATGTCGACAAAGAAAATGCATGTGCAGTATTTGAAATTAGCCAAAAAAAATTTAACAAACTTTTTAAAAAGCTTTGTTAACCATAATCCTCGTATCAATTGGTGGACTTATACGGATGAACACGCAAATTCCACAGCTAATGTTTGATCTATTTGGTTGATGATCATCAGACTAAAAGATTATATTTTCTTTCATAGCCGAGTGAAACCCATAAAGCCACTCTCTCAAGTCATAAGAGCTAAAAGCTATCATCAACTATCTCGGCCACACTTGTCCATACACATCCTTTTTCGAGTACCCTCGGTCCCATGACCATGGAACATCTGGAAAAAAACAAAAAATCAGAGTGCAAGTAAAAACGTTAAGAACCCGCAAAGAAAGAAGTGATCTTTTGTTGGAAAATGAATGCGAACAAACCTTCCGGTGAGTATGGCTTAGGTGGTAGTTGATAAGGAACTGGTAACGAGATTATCTCAGGCGAATGTCTGTCTCCTTGCCATGTCATTGTCACTAGCACACTCCTCTTCTCTGCCTCGTCTTTCGTCTCTTGTTTTGCCTGTCATCATAACACATTTGACAGGGAAAGATCAAAAGTTTGAGTCCGAGTTTACGGGTTTATGAATCTTCCAGATTACCTTCATAGTGCTCGGGTTGCTATCAGTGCACGAGAATCTACAGCCTTGTGTTTTTACAGGAGATGGTAAGAACAAGACGCCCAACTAACAATGGAATTTGGTTACTAGTTATCAAAGATGAAGACGTTGATGCGTGAAAACTTCGGTTTTTACCTCGTAGGAACGGATCATTAACTGGGAATTGTTTTTCTGAAGTGCTCCCCAAGCCGCTTTGCTAAGATTCGATGAGGTTAGCAAGAACCATCTATGGAAGCAAAAAATCAAGAACATGATCACCAAAGAGAACACCTTTTTTTATCAAGTGGGTAATTAAAAAGACTGAAACTTTATGAACTTTACGCAAGCTTCTGGTCGCTGTAACGTGTGAAGGTCTTTATATGTGGCATTGCACGGCTGTAACATTCAAAAAAAAAAGAGTAGCAATCAATCACAAGTTGGGTTCGTAAATGTTTGGTTTTCCAAAAAAGTTACCCGCGAGCACTATGATCCGCTTTCCATTTTGCCCAATACTTATTCAAGAATGGTTTCTCCACGTTCTTCAATGGGCTTGGGATTGCATTGCCAGCAGCATAACCCTTTTTTGTTTCAAGATTTCACCGTTTAGACGGAAAAAGAAACCATTAAGATATATATAAGGAAAGATGTAATCTTTGTTCCGATTACCTCTAAAGAACACCTGACGTCTTCTACTGTTGGCCATATTATTAACGGATCTCCGGGGCCGAGAGGAGTTTTGTCCTCTGTTATACCAGAAGACAAAGAAGCTCCAAATTCAGCCATCCACTTCTCGTCTAAAGAACCGAGGGAAGAAAACTGCAATGCAAGAAAGTTATATAAGAATAGAAAGCAATACAATTGCAAAAACCAAAAGAAGAAACACTACCTGATAAACTAAGGGGGATCTGCGAAACTCTCTATCGAAAACACATTCTTGAAGAATCGTCCTTAGCTTCACGTGTCCCCATTTCTTCAAGTTCAAACCAGTGTGGTATCCAGGGACCGACGCAATGAGCCGAACCTGAAATGTTCTTGCATGTATCTTAATTATAAAAGATGAGTATACAAATCAGAAGGTTTTAGACAAGTAGAAGGGTACCGTAGCATGAGAATAATCAAACTTTCTGAAGAAGGCTGCATTGATCTTGACATTACCACGACCAGGCAAGCTTGCAGTAAACTCAGGCCATTTAAGAACAGCGAGGTAATCGACGAGATCACCTTCGAATCCGCAACTTTTTGGTGGATCTTTGTGATCATCATCATCATCATCTTTCCAAGGGAAATCTTGCATCCACAAACCTTGGCTTTTGTTGTTCCAATCAACATGGATCAGATTCGCAGTGTGTACTACAACTCTCACCCCCCGAGGATAGACAAGAAAGATCGCCTTCGAATGGTGTGTCCCGAACGAAATAGGTAGCCGAGGCTTATGAACAGTCCAATTACTTGGCTTCTTTCTCTGTTAAACGCAAAACAAAAACAGAGATTGGAGATTTCTGTCTACCAGTAACATCAAGTAGAAGAAATCAACGAACCTGAATATACTCTTGCCTAGCATCACCTTCTCCATGAATGACCATAACTTGGGGAATGTTGGCCAGTTTCGGGCAAGCTACAGAAGGATATTGCCGTGAACACAAAACTACTAAATGTACTCAAAAAGCTAATCACTTCGACAAACTCAACAAACAACGTATGAGAATATTCACCTGACATCAACCAGTCTATATCGACCATGTAATTTGATAAGATTGCAGCAACAACGTCTCCCTGTCATTTACAAAAAATATATATATATAATTTATCCCAATTATGAACAAAGAAGCTAACTCTTGAACTCAACAATTGATGATATAGGAGCACTTGACTAATAATATGTTTGCATAAGACTAACCTCAATGACATCGTTGATGGAAAGACAGGAGGTATTAGCCCAATCAGGCAATCCATTAACACTCAAAAGCCGAAACGTTGAAGGTAGTTTCTCACTAGGTGGACAAAAACGACGAATCGCCTCTACATCATCATCATCATCATCAGCCTACAACANAAAATTTTTAAAACCAAAAAAAAAAAAAAAAAAAAAAAAAAAAAAAAAAAAAAACTGCATTTTTAAGTTGGGCCAAGTAAGTAAGTAACCTTTCGAGCTTTCTTAGCAGCTCTTTCATGGCTTCCATTCTGATTCTCTTCTTTGTTTTCAGTTGGTAGCAAAACTAGCTTGAAGAAATGATGACCGGGGATCAATTCAATAAGATCATCATTAGTTAATAAAACCTCTTCACGGGGATTTACTTTCTTCCTCTCGCCGTCGCCGGATGATCTAACAACCACCGGATTCGTTCCTTCCTATACAATCGAAAAAGACTCAAATTTAGGGGATCTGGTGATCAATCAAAAGTTAAGGGTTTTTTGTTTTACCACAGACAAGGAAACAGAGCCAGAAGTGGAAGCGACGATGGTGATGTGTTTGCGGCTGAGACGCTTATCGGTGATTGAAACGTTGCCGCGACCGATAGTGTTTGGCCCTTGAGATAAAGTTATCCTTGGGGATGAATTGTCTTCCTTTAAATCTGCCTTCAACGGAATCAAATACGCAACCTATAACAGATACAAAAATCAGAACAAGGTATCTAATTTCAACAATTGCAGGAGACGGAGATTAGGGTTTCGTTTCGAATGCTAGATATTGTCAACATACCTGAGAGAGTGCCATTAAGGAAGGCTTAGACGAGTGCCTGAGGTTGGTTCGTGTCAAGTGAACTGAGGAAGAAGAAGAAGCAAAACGCAGCGTTTTGGGGAACCCAATGATAACAGTGAAAAGGAAGTAAAAGTAATGAAGAAACTCAGCATAACGGGAACGTCGGGTAGTAACGAACGATTCTCCACGCCGGCGGCAACAATCTCACCACCGATAAGTACGACAACTTGGTCATCTGTACCAACAAGGTCTGGGTGGTGTAGTCGGTTATCACGCTAGTCTCACACACTAGAGGTCCCCGGTTCGAACCCGGGCTCAGACATTCTTTTTCAATTTCGTTATTTTATTTTTTCTTGTATTGACACGTCACGCGCGCGGGAAGACCTTACGTCATCAACTTGTTCCCCATTTTATTGGGCTTCCTATAATTATGGGCTCCCTCTGATTTTAGGACTACTCTAATGGATAATCCATGCTTGTTTTGTCAAACCATAATATAATTGCATTTAGTATATTTTTCTTAAAAGTATAAAAATACGATATCATCAAAGAACAACTACATGTCGTTGTCAAAAAAAAGAACAACTACATGTCACCATTACGTTGAAATGTTACTATCAAATGGGTGTGATTGGACAAAATAATTGCTGTGATGAAGTCCAAAGATTAAACAGTATAGTTAAGTCCAAAGCGTTCATCAAGTATTGTCAAAAGGATATTAATTAAGTATGTTCAAATTTAAGCTGTATTATTTCCTCCTACCGTATCATTGTGACTTTGTCAGTTTAGAAGTCCATTATCACAAGCAAAATTGTTCATTTTAAAATCTCCTACCTACCAACCATTCGTATACGTGTGAAATAGATAATTATGGACGGCTCGAGTTGCATTTTACGAAACATAATATAGTTTTTTTCTCGTGGTTTACTTGTCAATTCAAGTTAGTTACCAAACAAAGTTTTATTCGTCTCAAGTTTGTGTTAGTTTTGTATTTTTCTTGTTTAAAATTATCTGGCCGCCCTTTTCTGGTGGCAATAGTAATAGCAAGACATTACGCAAACCAATATACCATAAACAAATGGAAACTACAAGATACATTCCACAAGTAATTATTGATAACTCAAACATATTTTACACAACTACAAGATACATTCCACAAGTAATTATTGATAACTCAAACATATTCTACACAACTAGCTAGTGTACTCGACCACATCTTGGCCTTTTAAAATTCAATACTGCAACCACAAACTCTTATGGTATATTGTATTTTAGCTTAATAAACTTTAGTATTTCCAACTTCCATGACATTATTACATAGGATTATGCTAGCATAAATAACAAAACCAATCTTTATCACAATTAGTATCATCAAGCATCGATCAAAAGCCAAGCTAAACAAAAATATATGGCTGCTTTGACCATGGCTCTCTCTTGTTTCTTCTTCCTTCAAATATTGCTCCTCTTTGCTCCAACCAATGCCCAAGGATTAAACGTTGGTTTCTACGACAAAGCATGCCCAAAAGCCGAGCTTATTGTTAAGACGTCTGTCTTGGACGCGATGAAAAAGGATCCAAAACTTGGAGCTCCTTTGCTCAGAATGTTCTTCCATGATTGCTTCGTTCGAGTAATGATCTTTCTTGATAACCCTAATATCCAATTCATCTTTGTTGGTACTTTATCAATCTAATAATGAGTAATGAGTGAATCATAATGTTTAGGGATGCGACGGGTCGGTCTTGCTAGAGCTAAACAACAAAAAAGATGAAAAGAACGCAGCTCCTAACCTTAGCCTTCGAGGGTTTGACACCATAGACAATGTCAAGGCAGCTCTAGAAAAGGAGTGTCCAGGCGTTGTTTCTTGCTCGGATGTTTTGGCTCTTGTCGCTAGGGACGCTGTGGTTGCGGTAAGTATATATATGATATGTTGGATTTTTCACATACATGATATATTAATCATCGTTATGTTTTTAGCTATATGGACTGTCGTGGGGAGTTGAAACAGGAAGGAGAGACGGTAAGGTTACTAACATCAATGAGGCCCTATCGAACTTACCAACACCACTTGATAATATCACTAGCCTTATCACCCAATTCCAGGCCAAAGGCCTAGACAAGAAAGACCTCGTCGTACTTTCAGGTATGTCATATTATGAGAAAATTCATAAGATATACTAGAACGTTGCCTCAAACAATAAACATCCATGATNAAAAAAAAAAAAAAAAAAAAAAAAAAAAAAAAAAAAAAAAAAAAAAAATCGACATGGGGTCTTGTCCGAGATTCGATATAATTAACCGGATAATTGCAAAACGTTTACATGCCATTCTCAACTTATTCATGTATTTACATTTTGATAGGTGGACATACGATTGGGCACGGACATTGTCCTCTAATCTTAAACCGGCTCTACAATTTTACCGGAAAAGGAGACAGCGATCCGAACTTAGACCCGAATTACGCAGCTGCCCTCAGAAAAAGATGCAAGCCGACCGATACCACGACAGCTCTAGAAATGGATCCAGGAAGCTTTAAAACATTCGATGAGAGCTACTTCAAGCTTGTGTCTCAAAGAAGAGGGTTATTTCAATCTGATGCGGCTCTTTTAGACAACCAAGAAACTAAGTCTTACGTTCTCAACCAAATAAAAAGTTCTGGCTCTACTTTCTTGAAGGACTTTGGTGACTCTATGGTGAACATGGGTCGGATTGGGGTTTTAACGGGCCAGGCCGGAGAGGTTCGGAAGACGTGCAGAAACGTTAATTAAGTAAAGATATACTCGTGAGACTGTGTTTTCTTTTCTTTTGTGATTTTTTCTCTGAAGAACTGTGTGAAATAAATGTATTGCCTGACGAATATAAAATAGTAAATACAATTATGTCAAGCTTTTTTGTCACAAAAATTAATATGGAAGGTATGCGAAGTTTTTCTTAATTGTTGATCATATAGCTTACAAATTCGCCGAGTTTCATTCTAATAACACTTTTTGCAAGATGTTAATATCACTACAAGAAAACAGCTGAATTCTGACGCCAATATTGGTCGGGAAATGGTCGGAAACAGGGGTTTCCGATCGATTTCCGACCATCCAAAATCGGCCGGAAATCGCTCGTCGGAAATTTGTATTGGTTGGAAATCGGTTGGAAATTTCCGACCAATATATCCGTCGGGAATACGGTCAGAAAACAACGGCCGGAACTTGGTCGGAAATTACCGACCAATATATCTGTCGGGAATCCGGTCAGAAAACAACGGTCGGAACTCGGTTGGGAATTTCCGACCATTAAATGCGTCGGAAAACGGTCGGCATAAAGGCCAGAAATTTGGTGACCGAATTCTGACAGTTGTCTTGGTCAGAAAGTATTCCCGACGATATTCCGACAAATAAAAATAATATTAAAATATATTATACTAATTTAATATTTATTAAAATAAATAAACAAAAAAAAAGGTGTTAATTGAAAATTATATTAAACATAAGTTTAAGTTGCACCATTACAATTAAGAGTGTCTAAAACAACAAAAACAAACTTTAAAAATCTATGCTTGAGTTTCATCTTCATCTTCTTCTTCTTCATCATCTCCATCATCATCCGATGAGAACAAATCCGGGAACTTGGTCATAATCCGCTTTGTGACATTTGTCAAATTCTTGATTTTCCTGTCTTTCTTGGTTTTGTCCATCTCCAACTTGGAGATTTTCTCATTAGCCACAGATTTGTCTTGTTTCAAGGTTGTGATCTTATCATTCGCCAACTGCAACATTTTTTCATGTTCCGAGGTAGCCGAGTGAGTGGCCAATGAATCCTCCATAGGGTCTGGATCAGTGAACCGAACCCAGAACGGTGTCCTTTTACCTTTGGCAATTTCTGCAAAGAAAAATGTAAATTTAAAATAAGATAACATCACAATCAAAGCATACATATAGCTCATCACATGCACACTTTGTTTGCATGCCTAATTCTATTCAGCAATCTCTACACAAGTACTTTAGACAAAAAAAATAAAAGATCTGAACTTGTCTCTACCAGCTGCCACATAAACTCAATAACCAGTGTACTTACCTCGAGTATTAGGGCATTTATCTCATGCTGAGAGAGACATGTTGGTTGAACAGATCCATTAATGGCTAACCGCTGAGATTGGAGCTCATCAACCATCTCCCTAACTTCTTCTACAACCAACTTGACATTCTTGTCAAGTATCTCACGTGTCTCTTTGTTGCAATGGACATCTTCCAAGAATTCAAGCATACCAGGCTCTTTCCCGTTATTTGCAGCAGTCTTATACAAATGGAAAATAAAAAAAACCAAAAGTAATTAGTTATGTATTTAAAAGCATAAAATATATGAAATATGTTCAGTTTACCATTTCATCTTTACGCAAGTCAAATGTTTTTGAACCCGTGTTGTGATAGGAGTCCATGCCTTTCTTGCTTCTTCGATTCTGTGAGTTAGTTTCTGCCGTTGCAGCAACGTTATCTTGTTTCCACAACTCGATGTAAAGTTTCCAAAGATCTTTATCAAACCAATCTGGAGGATCTTCTCCAACCTTCCATTTGGCCTTCCAGTCAGACAAATTCTTCGAGAAAGATGATGCAGCTTGTTTTTCAAATGCAAGTTCAACTCGCTTCGAAATACCAGGGCACCAATTAAACTCTTGCTGCAAAATACAAAGAAATGATTATTACAAGTCAATACCAGAGCACCAAAACATGATAAGTTGTAATAGAAAAAGAAATGAATTTCTCTTACCGCAAAAGCTTCAAACCAACGTCTTTT
>OVBJ01000713.1:0-44297 GCA_900406535.1 Noccaea bulbosa | reverse complement strand
TTAATTCGACGTAAAAATTCGTCGCAAAATGCCTGTTTTCTTGTAGTGTCTGGGCGACCAAAACAGGCATCGGCTTCCTTCGCCTTCAAAGTGAACAGTTTTGAAATCTTTCCAAGGTTCTCGGCTGTCTTCATAGAGTAAAAAGTAACATTTGGCTTTGGTTGGTCACCGTGAATCACCGCGAACCTGTCACCCTTGGGCTCCCATGCAAAAGCAAGGATGTTGTCAACCTTAAGAAGCTCCGTGGGAGTATCACCTCCATCTTTGATGCGGAAAAGTTCAAATCCGGAGTCAACTTTGACAGCGAGATACTCCCCATCGCTCTGCCAGTAGATGTTGCACTCGGTAACACTGAAAATAGTCTTCTGCCTCAGCTTCACATCGCTAGGGATTATTATTACAAGAGCAACCTGGGCAAATAATATTTACATCACCTCAATACACCAATGCAAATCACATATTCCAACAAATAAAAAAAGAAATAAAAGAGCAAAAGAGCATACCTTGGGAGACTGTTTCCTATCACCTTTTATCAGTGCAAGGATGGAATCAGCATACCAACGCATGCCCACAATATGATCAACCTTCAATATTGCCTTCAAGTCTAATAAGCATAAACTGTCTGATATGCCGAAGCTGTCAGTATCATAAACAGATACAGTGTTTTTGCTGAACATGACAAAATATCTATCATCTTTTCCACCAGCCCATCCAATCACAGATTCACAGGTCCTGAGGCGTCAGCACCAAGACAACCACCAAGACAACCACCTCTTCCTTTTAACAACAATCTCCCGGTTGTCACTTCAAAAAATTTGAAATCGAGTTCTTCCTACAAATCAGAATACTCTTTGACATGTAAAATGAGAGTTGGGAAAATAATATAAGCAATGATGCTCACATTTGGGTTACTTGGCATTGATCTTCTGTATGTTACCAAATATTTCTCACTGGAGAGAATTCAACTTCTTCTACCTTTAATAACAAAAAAAAAAATGTCACCTTCAATTATACAGAGAAGAAAAAAAAAAAAAAAAAACAGAACCAAGTTTTTCTCAAATACATACCATGGAATGCATATAATACATGAGACGATCAAAGGTGGTATCAGCTCCAGCCCAAACAACTTGTCCATGCTTGGTCAGTGTCACAATGTATGTACCTAATGGAGACCACTTCACATTCTTGTCCCACGACTGCATAGGACGAGCAACAACATTAGCATTTCACACAATACAACATTAGCATTTCACACAATGGTACTAAACAGACAGGAAACAAACAAAAAAATGTATGAATGCAAAATACTTACGTCGTCTCGTAATGGATTCTCCATCAGCTCGTCTATGTTTCCTCCATATGGGCGCCAATCGAGTTGTACGAGATGGGAATTTCTTTGTAACCAATGAAGACGCTCACCGTCGAAAGCCCACATTTTGAAAGCCACTCTCAGGTGTCTTCAAGTCTTCATAAATAACCGTCTCGGTTATCAAAGCAGTCGTCACAAACAACCCCGTAGCATTCCAGGCAACATTGGTGGCTTTGACATGTATATTCATTGCCATGATCTTCAATGTATCGGCATTGAAAAATGTGAGCTTCCCGTTGAATCTCTTCAACCCAGAGTAATGTGCATTTTTTCGTGTGTTGCCAAAATCACAAATAATAAATTCATTTGTGTTTTATCATTGGTAGTTTTTTTATATAAAATGAAATGTAAACGTTGATACTCCTTTTAGTTTTGAATATAGTTTGATGATCAATATCATTTTTTATTAATTAGAAGAGAATTATTTTATAACAACATACTAAACAACCAAAAAACACATAAAATGTATGTTAACTTACAAACTCCAAAACATTCTTGGGCACAACATATGTTTCATTAATCTTTAAAACTTCGACAATATTTCGACAATATATGACTAACTGATCCAGTGTTATTTCATATGTATCTACTGACCAAAACAATGAACTATTGGTTAGCATCCATTAGAAAGATAATCTTAGAGGCAGAGCCGTCCCTGGGAGATAACTGGCCGCAAGCCAGAGGAAAAAAATGGGCTGCTTAGTTTATTAAAAAAATAAAAGCTGTTAGTCCCTATGACTCGAACTCAGGACAGAGAAGACAAAGGGACTACAAGGAAAACCACTAGTTTACGATGACATCTTTGGATTTTAGGGCCGAATATTTGTATATAAGGAGAAGGGCTGCAAGCACCTGCTTGCTTTGCTTGCTCCCAAGGCCGGCTCTGCTTAGAGGAAAAGTCGTGTTTAATTTTCTCGATTCGGACTTAAATTTTATAAGTTTGGTCTGAAAAGTAAATCATCTAGATTTAAAAATATTTTGTTGATTTATTGGCCATTGGATCTAGTCCATGATACAACTGCTTCAAATTTAAAATTTAAAATTTTCTTTCATTACAAGAAACGGTTGAGTCAATGGAAAGAATAAAATAATTTTTTCCTGTTAAGACACGGTAGACACCCAACTTAACATGGACTTTTTTCTTTTCTTTAACCGAGATTTTGTATGTTTTGAACTAACCAAGATCAAAAACAACAAATGTAGTCTTCACTCCTAGATATGAAAATAGAGTGGCGGATTGAATAGCGAGGGAGACTTTTTCATTTGAGAACTACATGTCCCCAAACTTATTCCACTATGCCAAATTGGATAAATTCTATTGCTGAGTATGATAAAGGGTGAATTGTAATCGTTTGGTAAGTGATAAGTTGAAGTTTGAGAAAAAAAAAAAAATCATTTCGAATTTCTTCAAAAACCGAACCTGAAAGATTGACTGGCCGGCCAATGGACACAATACAAGTGAGTCACACGACACCAGTGTCCAACTGATGGGTCAATTGAATCAAAATTAAAAGTTTGAGCCTTCTAAGAATAATATTCAAGAATAAAGGAACCGAATTGCAAAATACGGTAGAATAAGATTAACGAACGAACAACAACAAAACCAAATTGCTGGTGCGAAAGAAAGTGGCAGAGTGATCAGAGTTTGTGTGGCATCAATCAATGGAGCTCTCGATCTCGCAAGCACCGCGTCTTCGTTTTTCGCCTCGTTTCTTAGCAGCTTCTCATCATCATCCTCCGTCGCATTTAGCTGGGAAGTTTGTAAGCCGCTCTATAGATGTTGGCTTCGCGAGCTTATCAACTCCGAGAATGCGGTCGAAATTTGTTTCAACTAATTATAGAAAAATCTCGATCCGGGTACGCTTTCATTCTTAGTTTCAACTAATTTGTTAGCCGTTGCTTTGACTTTTAGTCAACATGGGTTTCATGTGAACTAAGACACTCCTCAAGCTCTTCAGATTTCTAGAGTTGTCTCTATTCAATTAGCTGGGAAGGCTTGTTGAGCCAAACTTAGGATAGTTATATCACATATTTTTCTGCAATATCAAGCTTAATGCTAGAAGCTAGAATCTCACAAATATTGCTGTCAAATTTTGCTTTTTTTTTTTTTTGGGTTAATTTTCTCTTAAGTTTTCTGATTTCCAGAAAAGAAAGCTGGGTATGTTTTATCTCAGAAAGTTTAGATCTTGTTCAATCTCTTAGCCTTGGATCTGTTCCAATGGAAAATGCCTTCTATAAGAAATTATCGAGGTCCAATGTAGGCTAGTTCCTACGAAATTACTGTGCTTAAAGGGTGCCTTTAGCCCCCCAAATCTACTGACTTAACGAAGTTTGATAATTTAGACTGTAAACGTTGAATGTTTGTGGTAGAAATATCACCTTCTTTTTTTCATTTGAACATCTTTTGCTGCTTCTCTAAGACTTTTTACTATTGTTCAGTTTTGAATTTCCCTATTTGTGCATTTCATATGCTCTTTCCAGTAGCACTCACAAAAGTATATACTATCAGGCATGTTCTCAGGTTGGTGCTGCTGGATCGGATCCAGTTCTGGATAAAATTGCACGTTTCCAAAATGCTTGCTGGAGATTTCTTAGGCCTCATACAATCCGTGGAACAGCTTTAGGATCCACGTCAGTATATGTTGCGTATTGATTTATAAGGAGAACTTCAGATTCCCTGGTCTCATTTAGCTTGAATGTAATTTTAATGGCAGTGCCTTGGTGGCAAGAGCTTTGATAGAGAACACTCATCTGATAAAATGGAGTCTCGTACTTAAGGCACTTTCAGGTCTTCTTGCTCTTATATGTGGAAATGGTTATATTGTTGGCATCAATCAGATCTACGACATTGGAATTGACAAGTATGTGGCACCGTTAGATGCATACAGACATCGGTCACTATTTTGTTTCGTCTTCTAGATACCATCACTACGATTCTATGAATCAGATTCTGTACTATTTGTATCCTGCAAATATTATCGGCCTGCTTAAATATTATTCATTTCTTAAGGAGCATCTCGTGTTCATTGTGGTCTTGTGAGTAACACGCATATGATCGCTTCATCTAAACCAGAATATGATTTAACTTTCAAAATATTTGTTTTGCTTGCAGAGTGAACAAACCATACTTGCCAATAGCAGCAGGAGATCTCTCAGTGCAGTCTGCCTGGTTGCTGGTGATGTTTTTTGCAGTTGCAGGGCTGTTAGTTGTCGGATTCAACTTTGGTCCATTCATTACAAGCCTATACACTCTTGGCCTTTTCCTCGGAACCATCTATTCTGTTCCACCATTTAGAATGAAAAGATTTCCAGTTGCAGCATTTCTTATTATTGCAACGGTAGGCTTCTCAATCTGATCTATTCAACTATGATGACCCTGTGAGATATCTCCATTGCTTGGGAACTTTGAAATGGTATTTAGTAACCTGTCTTGTGTATCTACATTTCCTTATCAGGTACGAGGTTTCCTTCTAAACTTTGGTGTGTACCATGCTACAAGAGCTGCTCTTGGACTTTCGTTTCAGTGGAGGTTAGTAGTCAAATGCACATTACTTATCAAGTAGGATCGAAATAATGAGATGAAATTTTTCAAAAACATGCAATGGCCCGACCAACTGTTCTCTAATTTCATCATAACATATATATATATATATAGATTACTCAACTCTGTAGTCGAAATTTTGCAGTGCACCTGTGGCTTTCATCACGTCTTTTGTGACACTGTTTGCTCTGGTCATTGCTATTACAAAAGATCTTCCTGATGTTGAAGGAGATCGCAAGTAAGTATTTGCTCATATACCTTAGCAGTGGAAAATATATACTCAGCATCCCATTTTACTGTCCTGGTTTCTTTCCGCTAGTAATATCATTTTTTCCTGAACTAAGTGTTACATTTACGCTTTGGTTCAAGCTTATTTAACCAACCGTACCTGATTCCTTCCATAAGCCATAGCAGAGGAGAGATTCTATTTCTAAGTTGTAGTGACATCAATCTTCTTTTTGATTAATTTTGAATAGGTTCCAAATATCAACACTAGCAACAAAGCTTGGAGTGAGGAACATTGCATTCCTCGGTTCTGGACTTCTGCTAGTGAACTATATATCTGCCATATCACTAGCTTTCTACATGCCTCAGGTGACACACATCTCCCTCAAAATTTGCATCGACTCTTTCGGTTAATCCAAGCGTGAACACCATTTATCAGCTTGATAAATTGTTTCCACAAAATATTTTGCTGCAATCCTATTCATTACTCGGTATGCAGCTTTAAAACACCAGCCCTCTATCCTTACACATTTGACAGGTTTTTAGAGGTAGCTTGATGATTCCTGCACATATGATCTTGGCCTCATGCTTGATTTTCCAGGTAATGCATCCCAACTCTTGGTCAGGCTGAGATAAATATCCCAAATTTCCATAACTATATGCTTTATTTCACTGCCATATTCATCTGTCTCAATATCGCTGTTCTTCTTTTTTTTTTGATAAAAAGCGTTGTTGTTCTTTTGTAGACATGGGTATTAGAAAAAGCAAACTACACAAAGGTAAATTAGAATCAATTTCTTATCACGAAATGATTTAAGAAGAAAATGATGATGAGCATTGGTCAATGGAGTGTGTATCTAATGGAATATAGGGACATTTTTAATTATTGCAGGAAGCTATTGCAGGATATTACCGGTTTATATGGAATCTCTTCTACGCAGAGTATCTGTTATTCCCCTTCTTCTAACTTCTAGTGTGAACATTTGCAGTTTTGCTTTGTATATCTTGGAATCAAAATCAGTTTGTTCATGTACATACTAAGAGGATATATGTTCTTTTGAAATTTGATTTCTTGCAATAATAATGCTTGTAACGCCAGCCTTGTGAGTTTGATCACTAACTAGCCTAAACCATAAAAGAATATATATATATCAGTCAAAATGTTGGGAAAACTTTATCCATTCTACAAATGTTGATGAATTAGAAAACTGACCAATGTGATGTGAAAGTGGTGAGTCAGTGATATATATTGTAAAAAAGTGTGATTCCTCATCACTTTGCCGCATGTCAATTGATGAATTACATTCTCTAACTATAAATACGTGGTTCTACTAAAATGAGAAGATAACTCTCTCTCATCACTTCCAACTTAAGAGAGAAACATAATGCAAAAAGATATAATAAAATTTTAAGTTCTCTCATTTTTGTTCTTACTACTTTGAAGTTCACAAGCATAAGTTATCGATCTCTTTGTTATACACAACACAATGGTAATTTTTGGAAAATATTTGAATTTTCCTAAGAAATTACCATACATTTGATTGTTATTAATTGTGTACAGCCGAGACTTTTCCAACAAAGTATCTATCATCTTCACCATCTAATCACAGACCCACCAGGACTATCGCTTCTTCCCCTCAACACATTTTCCCAATATTCACTACAAAGTTTTCAAAATCGAATTCCTGCAAATCAGAATGCTTTTGAGTCAAAATGACTTGCAAAATGAAAGTTGAAAATAACATAAGTAAATAATTAAATATGCACTCACACTTGGGTTGCTTCGCTCCGGTCTTTTGGGTTACCAAATATTTTTCAGCTTGAGAGAAATCAACTTTCTAGCTTCAATAACAAAAGAAAAATGTCTAAGTTTCAATCATACCGGATTAAAAAAAAAAAAAAAAACAAGACAGAAAGCAAGTTTTTTTCACAAACAATATGAAATACAAACCATAGAATGCATATAAATTATGAGACGATCAAATGTGGTATGAGTTTCATAAGGACACCAATCTAATTCTAAGAAATGATAATTCATCGGTTGTGTCTTCAAGTTCTCAAACACGGTATGTACTAGATTTGTACATACTAGAGTTCATTTGTTATCTATATTAAATATTGTTGACAAAGACTGGAGTATGCGCTTATGTAATTTTGGGATGTGTACTAGAGGGGAACTTTTAGGACCTTATGCAATTTATTTCACAGATATTTGTAATAGGTAAAAAATTGACCTTTTGAAAAAGATTTTTGATATTTAGCTTTTTTTCTAGATTTTGTTGGAATGCGCCGAAAAAACTTATTGGTTTAAGAAGTTTAAATCAACTCCATTAGATTTTAAATACATCAGATTTTTAAAGTTTATATTCATTTACAATGAATTTATATTCATTTACAATGAATTCTTATTCATTTACAATGAATTAGTATCTGATTTGCCTTTAAATTTTAAATGATATGTCTATGGATTTACAAAGTCAACTTGATTTGATTTGATTTGATTTCTATGATATAATTAAACTCAATAAACAAATAAATAATTTGAAATTTAATTGAAAAAAAATAAACTTAACGACTAACAAAAGAAGAAAACAACTTTTAAAAGTAAAAAACACATAAAAAACCAAACTTATTCCACATTGGTTTGGAGCCATCATAGCATCCTTTCCACTGATGAACTCACATAATCATCTCATATTCCCCAAATATGATTTCAACTCATCATAAAATTTAAATGTTTCATCACGTATGCATTTATAATTCGGATGTGCCTATGAAAACAAAAGAAAACATTAATAATATGGTAATATGTAGCATAATAATTTTTAAGTTTCAAGACAGTTACATTTCGTTAATCATCTCAAATTTCATCAGATACGGTAATTCTTTTCGTTAGAGGATCCCAGCCAAAATCAGGAGAATGACGATGACGGTTAAAACAGCTTTGGTGTTGTTGTTTTAAATATTTCATTCTACTTGAAAATGAACGGATCCGCTTTCAAAGCCTTTTGTATATAATTATGTTCCTCTCTTGTGATTTGTCGGCTAATCGGACGAAGAATTTGATTTCCTTGTGCCACAAGCATCAATAACAAAATATCTACATCTGAATCATCTTCGTCATTAAAAGCTTGTTCCATTATTGAAAAATCTGACAAAAACAATATTGTTTTAAGATCACCATTACAATGAAATCAAAAATCAAGAGATGGGATCACATATTCTCTACTTTTGGATCATCCATGAGTTTTGATTGAATATGAAGTTTTAAAGGAAAGCATACCTTGAAAACACCCTAGCTTTCTTTACATGACGGAATATGGAGTTCACTTGAATGAATCTGGAGTTCAATACTTTTCTTCACGTGGAAGAAAAAAAAGTGACCATACTTTTTTAATTTTTTAATAAGTTATAAATTAAATAATTATAGTAAACTGATTACAAAATCTGATTATTTTAGGTAAGATTTTGTTTGCTATAATTTACACATGATATTGATTTCAAATCAAAACAAACTCCTTTAAAGTGAAATCAACTATAAAAATCTATTAAATTTGAATAACACAAGATTTTAAATTATTTATTCAAATCTTTAGTTGAATAATAGTGGAATTCAAACTCTATTAATGAAAAGAATGTAAATATAATAACCAATATATAACACTAGATTTTGTGAGAGGATTTAAAAACCATAATTGAATAACAATGGATTGTAGATGGATTTAAAATCTATTAAAAACCATAAACCAATAATACCTCCTAAATCAATCTCAAATGAAGTTTTTTTGTAACTATTTTCTTTCTTTTCTTGAAATATTTTGAAATAATTTAGGCCTAGCAGAAAAATTTAAAAAAATCAAAATCATCTCTAAAAATTAAACTAAATAAATGAAAATATGTTATACGAAAAGAAAGAAATAGAGATGATAAAACATAAACGTTAAAAGGTGTAACTTTTAATAAAATAAAATAAAATATTGTAAGCAGAAAAATGTAAAATAAAAAGACATAAATGGTTATGGAAAAAGTGAGGCAACTGTCAATAACATTTTATTTATATTGTTGTTATTAATAGATAGCTACTAAAAACACTTATATTATTTTTTTATTACAAAATAGTCCCGCAAGTTAACCAGCTCAAGTTAACCAGCTAAACCACAAACAAACTGTGGCACACATTAACCCAGTTCTTTACTGGACAAACAAAAATGGAAGCCCATTTTGACAGCTCCATTAGAGCCCAAAACCCTAATCCCCATCTGTATATAAATTGCTCTTAGGGTTTTTTGTCCGTCCTCTTGAAGCTTTTAGTCATATCTCTGCCGTCGTCTCTCTCATCCGCGCGACGCTTAACGATCTCAGGTGATCGGTCTCGTCTCTCGAATTTATCTCCCATTACTCTCTTATCGTATTCACTGGTATTGACTGACTCATACTCTGTTGCTCTCTCAGCCATGGCCACCGTCGCAGAAGTTGACGCTGAGATGCAGCAACAGCTTACCAACGAGGTCAAGCTCTTCAACCGCTGGACCTATGATGACGTCACGGTAACTTCCTCATCGATTCATTCTCATCTGCTTAACCCTTGCTCTGCTTCGATTTGTGTATTCAATTTGGTTGGAATCTAGCCTTCTTTTATGCATTTTTCATAGTAGATGTGATTTGTGACTGCAATAGCTTCACTGTGTGTGTCAATGAACAAATTGAAGTACTTTGTCAGAATCTAGCCATCATTTCTGTTTTCAGTTTCGTGATTCCTTTAGGATTCATGTCTTTCACTGCTTGGTATAAACATTGTTTTGAGGTGTAGAGATTGTTCTCCTTGAGCTCAGTAGCTTAGTTTTAGCCGCTAGATTCTCTGATTTGAAATTTCTACTGTGAGTTTATAAAGATTGAAGCTTTATGTTGGTGTCATGAGGTCTGATTATTGGTGTTGAAAGTAACAATTGTACGTTTTTGATTTTCATGTTTTGTAGGTCACAGACATCAGTCTTGTCGACTACATTGGAGTTCAGGCAGCTAAGCATGCGACCTTTGTGCCACACACCGCCGGAAGGTACTCTGTGAAGAGATTCAGGAAGGCTCAGTGCCCCATCGTTGAGAGGCTCACAAACGCCCTCATGATGCACGGGAGAAACAACGGAAAGAAGTTGATGGCTGTTGGGATTATCAAGCACGCCATGGAGATCATCCATCTGTTGACCGACTTGAACCCAATTCAGGTCATCATCGATGCTATTGTCAACAGGTAATTATAAGCTTTGGGATTGCAAAGCGGAGCATATGTGATTATTTATCGTACAGTGATGAATAGTTTTCTCATGATTTGTTTGTTGTTTGTTGCTTGGGACAGTGGTCCACGTGAAGATGCAACCAGAATTGGATCAGCTGGTGTTGTTAGGAGACAAGCCGTTGATATCTCTCCTCTTCGACGTGTTAACCAAGCTATCTACTTGCTTACCACCGGTGCTCGTGAGGCTGCTTTCAGAAACATTAAGACTATTGCTGAGTGCCTTGCTGATGAATTGATCAACGCAGCCAAGGGCTCTTCCAACAGGTAAACACACTCTTCATCATCGTCTTATCTCCTTAAAGGCTTAATTATAAGATCATTTGTATTGTTTAGTTAGCTAATGAGTAATTGTTTTTTTGCAGCTATGCCATCAAGAAGAAGGATGAGATTGAAAGAGTCGCAAAGGCCAATCGTTAAGGATTTTCCTTTTCCCTTGGGGGTTACAATCTTATCAATGAATTTGAATGTTTTATTTTCATTCTAGATTGGAATATGTTTCAGATGTTTTGCCCTTTTGTCGTATGAAGTTTATTTCGTCTGAACTACTTTGAATAGATAAATTTTGATGTTTTAAGCCATTTCACATCAGTTTATCCCCTTTGCTATAAACCCTCCCTTCTTATCATCGGAGACAGAGAACCTAGCGTTTCTAAGCAATGATCATATGTTAGTTTTCATAATCTCGTTAAATATTTTTAAACCAATTTCATTCCTCTTGAATCTTGATTTTACATTACGGCAGAAGTCTATCGTTTCTGAGGTTAACCAGCTGTAGCCCCAAGTTCATGTTCAAATCTCAATCTGATCATACCGATGGTGAAATAGTGACGCTAATACAATCTACGTACGTTATTCAATAGTTCAAGAAATGGAGGAATTCGATCAACAGAAATTCAAAACTAGAGAAGCAAGATTCTTTAGTGATTATAATCTTAAATGTCCAACGATATGATTAGAAGACAACATACAATTACTAGGTGCACACAAGCAACAAACTACAAGCCGTCGCTTCATCACTCCGAATTACATACTTTTCAAGACACAGCAAACAAAGTTTTCTTAATATGTTACTAGTTATCCAATCCAAGTCGAACATTATCAAACACACTCGTTATACAATTATTATCACCCACACATACATAACTTGTTACTTGGTCATCTCCTTTGGTGGCTTCACAATAAGGATGGGACAGTGGGCATGATGAGCACAGTAGTCGCTAACGCTTCCAAGAAACGCTCTTTTGAAACGCACAAAAGCAAACACACATTTAAAAAGCGGTTACAAATGTTGAGTATGGTTTAAGAAGAAAGTAAAATGAAGAACATATGTTATACCTTTTGAACTTGCCGAGGCCACGACTACCCACGACGAGAAGATCAACGTTCATTTGCTCCACCGCCTGGCAAATCATCTCCTTGGCGTCGCCTTCAAGCACCATAGTTTCAGTACGTATCTGTATGATCCCGCAAATAAGATTTGTAATTGCGTTTGATGTCAAACATTAATGAAATGTATTAAGTATATATTTGGGATGTGATATCAAATCAGTCATCAAAAGTTCCAATAATGTTTTCTTCATTGTTATTCAATATTAACTATTCTGGCTCATCTATACCAGAGACTAGCAATACCTGATTCAGTAATGCTTGGTAAAGCATTTCTGGTTACTGATTAGATTCCAATTAGTTGATAGAACTCTATAAAAAAAATATAAAATATAAAACTGAAGAGTAATTAACCTGTTTGGCTCGGCACAATTGGAGTGCACGCCCGAGAAGTGCTGCAGAAGTCTCTTGCTGAGCTTTTTTCACCGACTCTATCATCGTCTGCGACGCGTAGACTGCTGATGTATGTAAAAAACCAAGTTATTTCACCATACCACAAAATACAATTTATAGTGAACAAAAACCAAACTAATCCGTCCTATCTGTTGACAACATTCAAAGACACAAAACTGTAATTACTATGATTGAGATGGCCTTAACTATGTTTTATGATATGATTTTCTTTGAGATTCGAGAACAAGGACCGAAAGAGGAAAAACAAAAGAGAGATAAAAGATTAATGGGCCGGACCTGTCGCGCCGCCCGGTCCAGCCGGAAAGGCAGTAAAGTAGTGGAACGGAGACTGCACATAAACCACCGTGAGCATGCCAATAACTTCCGCATCAGCCGCCGCAGTGGTCATCAAGAGGTTGGAGAAATGGTCAATGACCCATTGGAGAGCGTAGAAGCTCGAATCGCTCTCATCGATCGCAACCATCATCTTCTTCATACTAGTCACACTCAGTGCTTCGGCCTCTGTCGTCTCTGGCTGCTTCTCCACCGTTGATGTTTCCATAGTCGCCGTTGGTTGATCCTTCGCCATTGATCTTAATTCGTTTAGTGGTTTTGTAAATTAAATGATGTGAGCAAACTTGTATTCATTTGCAATGCTTTATATATATATAATGATGTGAGCAAACTTGTATTCAGATACTTTGGTTGAAAGATGATAATCATCCAGATTGATGCATGACTCATAAAGAATGATTCTATCACTTGATATTTTACTTGTTCAAAGATATTTTATTTGTTCACCGACATGCATGCTTTATATATTCCTTTATTATAACGGGATACTTTATTTTTGGAAACCAAATATGTAAACCTTATTTTATCAACGGAGGCAAAGAGCCCTTCTAAGTAGTTCTCCTCATAAACTCGTTAAATCTTAATAAACCAATTTCATTCCACTTGAATCGTAGTAATTGCAGTCCCAACTTCATTATCGTTGTTGGTTCTTATGTGATTCATGTTCAAGCCACAATCACTCGACATTTCCCATCTGATAATACTGATGGTGAAATAGTGACGCTAATACAATCGACCAGGGCCAGCCCCGTCCATAAGGCACACAAAGCATTAGCTTTAGGCCACAATTATAGTTAAGATTTTTTAGGGCCACCATTCCTAATGGATGCAATGGAATAGTGGTTATGGCTGATGCTTTTTAGCTTCCACTGCATGTGTTCGAAGGCTAAGTTTGTTGTTTTTATTTTAAAACAAAATTTTGATTAATGAAGAAAACATTAAAAGTTCATGAAAGGCCACATATTTTGGAAAAAAGATTTAGGCTACCAAATCTTTCGGGCCGGCCCTGCAATCGACGTTTCTCAATAGTTCAAGAAATGGAATTCGATCAACAGAAATTCAAAACTAGAAAAACAAGATGCTTTAGTAATTATAATCGTAAACGTCGGACGATATGATTAGAACTTTAGAAGACAAAATACAATTATAAGTGCACACCAGCAACAAACTACAAGCCGTCGCTTCATTACTCGAATTACATTACTCTTCAAGACACAACAAACACGTTTTTCTTAACATGTTATTACTACTTATCCAATCCAAGTTGAACATTATCAAACACACACGTACGTACGGACACGCTCGTTATACAATTATTATCACCCACACATACATAACTTGTTACTTGGTCATCTCCTTTGGTGGCTTCACAATAAGGATGGGACAGTTGGCGTGATGCGCACAGTAGTCGCTAACGCTTCCGATAAACGCTCTTTCGAAACGCACAAAAGCAACACACAAGTTGAAAAAGCGTTTACATATGTTGAGTTTGGTTTTATAAGAAAGTAAACTAATGAAGAACATATATTATACCTTTTGATCTTGCCGAGGCCACGACTACCCACTACGAGAAGATCAACGTTCATTTGCTCCACCGCCTGGCAAATCATCTCCTTTGCGTCGCCTTCAAGCACCATTGTTTCAGTACGAATCTGTATGCTCCCATAAATAAGATTTGTAATTGCGTTTGATGCCAAACATTAATGAAATTTATTTAGCTAGGATGTATTATATAATCAGTCGTCAAAAGTTCCAATAATGTGTTAATTAATATTTCCTATGTGTCGTTTTAGGCTTATTAATTACTCATCTATACCCTGGTCCCTGGAGTAGCATACCTGATTCAATAATGCTTGGTAAAGCATTTCTGGTTATGACATACTGATCAGATTCCAATTAGTTGATAGAACTCTATAAAAAATATAAATTATAAAACTGAAAAGTAATTAATTAACCTGTTTGGCTCGGCACATTTGGAGTGCACGCCCGAGAAGTGCTGCAGATGTCTCTTGCTGAGCTTTTTTCACCGACTCTATCATCGTCGAAGATGCGTAGACTGCTGTTGTATGTAAAAAACCAAGCTATTTCACCATACCACAAAATAAAATTGTTTCTTTCAATGCCATACGAAATCTAAATTTTTTTCTTTTTGGACGAATTCAAATGACTATAGAATTTATATAGTGAACGAAAACCAAACTAATACGTCCTATCTGTTGACAACATTCAAAGACAATAAAACTATAATTACTATGACTGAGATGGCCTTAACTATGTTTTATGATATGATTTTCTTTTGAGGTTCGAGAACAAGGACCAAAAGAGGGGAAAAAAAAAGAGAGATAAAAGATTAATGGACCGGACCTGTCGCGCCGCCCGGTCCAGCCGGAAAGGCAGCAAAGTGGTGGAACGGAGACTGCACATGAACCACCGTGAGCATGCCAATAACTTCCGCATCAGCCGCAGCAGTGGTCGTCAAGAGGTTGGAGAAATGGTCAATGACCCATTGGAGAGCGTAGAAGCTCGAATCGCTCGAATCGATCGCAACCATCATCTTCTTCGTACTAGTCACACTCAGTGCTTCGGCCTCTGTCGTCTCTGGCTGCTTCTCCACCGCCGATGTTTCCATAGTCGTCGTTGCTTGATCCTCCGCCATTGATCTTAATTCGTTTAGTGGTTTTGTAAATTAAATGATGTGAGCAAACTTGTATTCATTTGCAATGCTTTATATATTGCATGTAAAGGATGATACGTCTTGGACTGCATCGGACACGTGGCATGCATGGTTGAGATGTAACGTGCAATTGTAAGATATACATACCTTTATAATTTTGATTTGTTGAAATGCATTTTTTTTTAGGGTAATTAACTTTATGTTGATCAAAAGTTGTGTGCGATATGTTTTAGTGGTTTGTAATTGTTTGTTTGCTTATGATTTTGCTTTCATCGTGGCCACCTCTTTCTTGATCCTTTTACTTTTAAATCTAAACGCCACTCAGCATAAAGAAAAAGGTGGGGGAAAAGAAGCAGAAAGCAAATTTTAGCTAAATTTGAAGAGATCGAAAAGAAATGTTAGCTGCAATCAGTAGAAAACTGTTAAGCTAGTGTATCGTTTGATCAAATTAGATTTGTTTTTTTTTTCTTCTGAAAAACCATACCATAAAAAGATTAGTCTACTTTCTACATACTCAAGTTTTTAAAGTTAAGTGTAGTAGATGTAGAGTGGTTTTGTTAACAGAGTAATTTGGAAGTTTAAAATTAGTTAAAAACTCGTTTCTCAAATTAGCTTGGAATTAAATGGCTACCAAAGATGGTAAAAGTGAGAAAAGAAAGAAAGGGAGAACGAAAAAGAAAGCAAGAGGATGTTGATCATATGTTAACATAATATCCTCTACTCTCATTTTCTAATCCAAAGAAAAGAAGAGGCTTCATCTCCAACCACATAAACAGAAAAGTGGCCTGATAGTCCATAGATACGAGATAATTCACAAGACGTTATCGGAATAGAGATTTCTTTCCCTATTTTTTGGATAAAATTATTTGAACAACTGCTGCGTTGAGTTTTTGTCATTACTCATTAGTATCGGATACGCGCAGACGATGCAGTATCATATCGTCTTTGATCATTAATTTAAAAGTCTAAAGACTAGAAAGTGATACCATTGAATCATGCATGCATCATAAAGAAAAACACAGATGAGTTTTTTTAACTTTCAATGCAAAATATTTATGGTATGGATCATTACAGTTAAATAATAATATTTCAACTGTTGATAGACCAATCATAGTCTTGGTAGACGATGTTAACAGAACCGCATCCGTCACCAAGAAGATGGGTTAAAAGACCTGCTTTATTTGCATCTATATAACTTATTATCCACTTCAGCATTTTCTTATCTTCACTGAAATCCTCTTTGTACCTACATTCACCACAACAAAACAATTATTAAATGCTCTTAATTATAATTGTAAACTAACAAGACTTGAAAGGATTTTGGCAGATGACTATCACAACTATCAGTAACTCTCGATTTTGATTGAATCCAAACTCTTTTGCTGCATGAATCTATCCTTTTGATGTTCCATTAGAAGATATGGTGAGTATATGGAAATACGTAGTTATTTCAAAACTAACCATAGTAACCTATGAGTCTATGACTCATGCACATATAAATCTCATCAGGTCTTGTTATTCAGTTTTCAACGTAGAAATGAATGTTTAAAAAAAAAAAAAAAAAAAAAAATTAATTACCACTTGATGATTCTAGAGAGGTACATGGCTCTCTTGTCCAAGACAATCTCAATCGCACCATGTTGAAAAAAATCTCTGGCTGCTCGTTTGAGCTCAGCTTCAACTCCTTGCGGTGTGAAAAACCTCACTACTGGACTTGATTTGGTCCCATCACAGAGCCCAAAATGTACCAATGGATTCAGTTTTTGAAGACCATGCTGCCAATAAAGACCAGAATATATTAGGCCACAAAACAAAATCATAGATTCATTTAAGGTCTAATCGATTACCTCATGACGTGTATTCATAAACGGTTTACTAAATGGATACGACAGTCTGCGACCTCCTCGAAGGATGTCGTTCTTTATGGAGCTAAGAGAATAAGAATAGCCTCCTACGACGTACTGAAAATCTGTAAAGAATGGCCTTCTCGCGATCATTCCTTCTGGACGTCCGATTCTGATCAAAGCATGAATCACCATTGCGTTGTACAAGTTCAAGAAAAATGCTAACTTCTCGTCTCTTGAGAGTTCGACAAGATTCAACCGGTGAAGGTCTTGAGCCAAATTCAAGTACCTTCATTCACCCATGAAGCATAACTAAATTAGTGTAAACAGATTGTATAATGTATATGGACTAAACTTTAATACGGTTTAAATAACTTATTTTCTAACTAAACAAAAACTAAAATTAAACAGATAGCAGAAAAATTTTTTTTTTTTTTTTTTTGGCACAACTCGATTTAAATTAGAACTATATATGCTTAGAATTTCTACATCAGTTAGATATAAATAAAATATTTACCTCTGTAAAAAACATAAAAAAATGTGTACCTTCGAAACTCTTCGCTCTGGCTGATTCTCATGTAATTAACACGAGAACGGTCATCAGAAGAATAAGACTCGAGAATAGCAGTCATGATTTTGAATAGCTTCTGCCCAACCATGGCTGCATTTGCCGGCTCCATGTCGTTCGTAGAGCCTCTAAAATTGTAACATTTTGAAATAAATGGCTCGTGCTCAAGGAAGCGGTAGTAATGATTTCCATCCTCAAAGTCATTTTCTCTACCAAAATTTGAAAATAACATAAAATTTAGAAAAACCAAACTAGATCAAGAAGTAAATTTACTTAAAAATCCTTTACAAAAAGAACAAAAGGAAGAAGGTCTACGTGTACCCAAAGACATGGTGGATAAAGTGTTTCTTGGCTAGCCACTTGCCAATTTCAACGGCCTACATAAGAACGTAAACAAACATGCTTTAAAACAAAACAAAAAACAATAGATTCAACAAGAATTATATGTAGATATATGATAATATTATTTTTCCAAAAAAAAAAAAAAAAAATCCAAATTACATCATGTGTTCCTCTGACTATTTAATCAATCATTGATTGATGAGAAATTGGAACGAAAATGTTATTAGATATTGTTTAGATTGGTTTAAGCTGATATTGATTTCAAACCAAATGTAAGTGGTAGTCTACCTAAAGATAATGTAGACGCGTGCAACACACGATTAGAATTTGAAATTCACGTGTACCTTCTTCCTCCCGCAATCCAAGTGATCAATGAGTATCTCGATCATCTCGCCGCCGGAGAAACAATTCTTAACGATCTTCATCTTCATGAAACGATCCTGAATCGGCAGCTTCTGTCTCAAAATCTTAACGAATCTCATCGTCTCGTCTACCACAACGTCCTTATTCTCTTCGTCGAACCCGTACATTACCGGCGACGGCGCATCGCCGCAACACTTTTCCGCCAGCAGCTCCTTAATCCTCCGGTCGAATTCTCCGCTGTTTCTCAGCGAATTCAACGCCATCAATCCGCCGAAGTGTTTCTCGTTGAAGAAAATCTGAGGGACTTGCGAATTCCCTGTTCTCTCGGTCAGCTCCTTCTCTCTCTCTGTATACACGTCGATGTTGATCTCCGAGAAATCGAAGCCTCGCTCCCGGAGAAACAATCGGACGGCGGTGGAATCTCGGCAATTGGATCTGGAGAAGAAAGTGATTCGGCCTCTGATCTCTTCCTCGCTTTTCAGCTTGACGAGAACCTCAACTCCGGAGATGCTAAACTCAGTCACGTCCGATCCGGCGAGATCCGCCTTCGAATCGTCGCCGCCGTTCTCCTGCAGAAGCGAGAGGCGTTTTGAAATCGCGTTCCCGCTTTGGCGGATGAGTTTCATCATATCGGCGGTGAATTTCTCCGGCGAGGACTTAGAGGGATGCATCAATTCTTCCAACGAGACGCGACGTCCATGCGGCGGCTCGAGTTTGGGTAGCTGAGGATGTGGTGGGAGAGTCTTCTGGACGTTGATTGAGATTTCCTTCATCGGATTTTGAGTTACCGGAGACTCACAAATGGGAACACGATTATTATTGGGTGTGGCGGGATGTCCGTGATCACTGCCAGAGTTTGAATTTGAATCGGAAGAAACAATATCATCCGAAGAGATAGTGAGTCTTTTTAACTCTTTGTTTTCGATACCGTTCGTAACTTTCTCATGTTTTATCGGATTTTTTCGAGAAAGTCCACTTTCTTCGTTGAGATTTTTTTCTAAATCTGAGAAGTCCATCTCTAGAAAACCAATCAAAATGTTGATATGGAGAAACTTCAACATTTTATGAACTAAGCACTTTTGGAAAGTGTAAAAATTAATATCATGCATATCTCCCATAGTCAAATTATTATATACACTCATTTATGAACTTGTCAAAATTTCACATCTACTAAAAATGATAATGTGATTTATGAGAATTAATACCGAAATAAACCAAACCAAACCAAATGAAATCATCCGTACCAAGACTGAACCGTAACTTAAAAACAATTAATTTCGTACCCCACACCTCAGTTTAGAACCAACCAAAACACCTCAAACAGTCCAACAATTTTTATGTTTCAGATAAAACTCTAAATTTTCCTTACAAGAGGCATGTTTTGAATTATAATTTTTCGATTTTATAACTCTTAGTTTTTTAACTCAGCCCAACCGTTCCCTATATGTATGATCACATAGGGAAGTGTTTAATTTGATTCAAAAAGAGAATACCTAGGAAGAGCCACTAAGGCCAAGGGGGGTGAAAGTACGAAGAATAGAGATGCAGGAATATGCTTAAAAGTCTATCAATATTGAGCTATATATCTTACTAGATTAATACCATAACAAGAGATTGTCTTTCTAAAATATGATGATGAAATAAAACATACAGATAAAAGTTGATGACTTACTCGATGTACATTGGAACCATCGCTGAAGTTAAAAGTCCATGCCAATATTAGTCCAATATAAAACAACGAACTAGAAAATAAAAATCCACGGGAAGCGTAGTTGTCGATCTCATCATCACCATATTAAGAAAAATTAAAGCAACTGAAATATATATCAATGGTTGAATGAATGAATGAATGAAAGAAGAAGATAAATAATAACGATCCTGTAGACCAACTAATTAACGAGAGACGAGATCGAATGATATTTACAGAGACGCTCTCTATTGGTGAAACAAAACAATATGTTAGAGAGACATGACCGACATATTTAACCAACCAAAAAAAAAAAAAAAGAGATGACCGACATACAAAGTGTAATGAACAGGAGGTGTTTTTTGTTGTTGTTGTGAAGTCGACCGACATACCAAGTTAGATAGCTTACTTGGTGGAGATGTTGCCTTTCGAAGGTTGCGCTTTTTGAATATGGGTTTTCGAGTTTTGTCTGGAAGGGATGAGAGGCGTAATGTGAAAGGCAAAGTTCCAGACCCGCGTCCAAGTCTTCGTTCAAAACGAACTGTATTGAACTTTTAGTTCCAACATTCAAGGCTTCCACCATGGCACATAGTAAATAAAGCTCTATAAAAGATTAATCTTATAAGTTGCTCGATTTGACACTCGTTTTACAATAAACTGGTTTACAATAAAACGGATAGTGAAAAACTATTACTAGTAAATATATTCATCAAAGAACTAAGTACTTGTCGTTTATTTTGAAATAATTTTGTTCGTCGTCTTAGTCTTAGGAACCTATTAAGATAGTACATGATGATTTAGAACGAAAGACAACTTCATCAAACATAGTATAGCGAGTAAGAGTATCTCCAACTCTCCCTTATTGCACTATTTTATGGTAAAATCTATCTCTAAACCACCTTATTTTTTACTCTGAAAGAAGGAAACACTATATTTTCTCTTATTTGTAAAGTAACTCTATTTATTCCCTTATTTTAGAGTTGAACCTTTTTATTTAAAACTTAAACAAATAAGAAAATTATTTATTTTCTCAGTTTTGTCTAAGATTAATCTTGGAACATTATTTTTAAAATGACATGATTTCTATTATATAAATTGATTTAAAATTATATTTTATTTATTACAAAGTATTATAGGTTAGAAAAATATAAACTAAAATGTATAATCATGTTTTTTAGTTTTCTATGTATTGTAATTTCTTTAGATAATAAAATTGTAAATTAAATAATATCTTAATTTATGGAATTTTTAACAAAGAATAAAATTAGATTTGGCATAGTCAAAATATTTTTTTATAGAGTAAAAATAAAGGGAATGCATTAAGAGAAACTCAACTATATATAAAGGTCTTTTAAAATAATGTAGAAAATAAGGGAAAATATCGGAGATAGTGTAACTAAGTGCAGAGAAGATAAAAAATAAAAGACATTTGTACAATTTTTTTTTCCGTTTTTTTTAAATGAACACTTGTCATCTATTTTTTTTGTACTGACGTGTTTAAAAATAATAATTATTTTTTAAAAGTTTTTAATGATAGATTCACATTTTAGTATTGTGACAGGAACATATCTACAAAAGTCTAATCATTAATTTTTAGTATGAATTTTCCTGATATATATGAAAGTTTTATACAGTATCTATTTAGCTTATTTAACCCTAAACAAGGATAAAGATGATTAAAACAAACTTGGGACATCTTGCAAGAGTAGAAGCCCAAAAGTTCACCACCGAAGATATCCCACACCGTCACGGGCACAGGTAAGACACGTGGACGGTTTTCATTTGTTTTCAGCATTTTACGAGATACAGCTGTTGCATTCTCATTAGACTGTTACGTTTCTCACAAAAACCCTCAAGGGGATATATCCTAACAGGAAAACGAGAGTTACGATATAAACCCTCCACTTTGCGAAAATATCGTAATTACCCCTTCGAAAAGCGAGAAAGAGTAAGAAGACCATAGCGATTGATCTCCACTGCAAGTTCTCTATTTCTTCCTTCACTACTTCTTCTCCCTTAATTTTTTTTTTCTCTGTTCGGCGCTCTCTCTTTTACTTATCGATCCCACCGTCAATCGCTGTCAGAGGAATGACTATGATGACTCCGCCGCCGCTGGATGTAATCTCCGATTAACCCTGTTTTATGTTTGTGTCATTTGATCTCGTGTTCGTCGGTTTCTTTGGGTATTCTACCTGAACCTGCTTGAGATTCGTTCCTCTCTTCGTTTGGCTGATCCATTAGGGTTTTGTTTCCTTGGATTTTTGTTTTCTGTATCTGTCTACGAAGCGCTAGTATCATCGAGAAAATAGCGTGATTTTGTGTTTTTGATTGCTACGGTTTTTGTCTTCACGTTCTGATGACCGGGTCGGGAGATTAGGGTTTCTATTAGTCAGAAGTCTGATTTTGTTTCTTCTTACTGATTTTACAGCAGCAAGAGGACGAGGAGATGCTCGTTCCGCATTCGGATTCGGTGGTCGAGGGTCCTCAGCCCATGGAAGGTAAGATTTTCTGGTTTGATTGAATTCGATCCACTTCATTTCTCTTCCCTGTTCTGCTCTGATTGGATGGTGTAGATGCTATAGCTCTTGTGGATAGTGCAGGAGGTTATAATTGACGTTTCACTGTGCGCGCTAGGGTTTTTATCAATTTTGGGGTTGTAGATTTATTATTAACAGTTGTTGATGCATTTGTAGTTGCACAAGCTGAGTCTGCTGCTACCACTGTGGAGAATCCGCCACCCGAGGATCCTCCCACTCTGAAATTCACGTGGACCGTCCCATGTTTCACTAGGCTGAGCACCAGGAAGCATTACTCTGATGTGTTTGTTGTTGGAGGTTATAAATGGTAATGGCATATACAGTTTTTTTGACGCAATTTGTCCAACTGATTTCCTGATGTGCATTTTATTTGTTAACATCATGTGAGCTTATTTTCTCTTACAGGCGAATATTGATTTTTCCCAAAGGAAACAATGTCGACCATTTGTCCATGTACTTGGATGTTGCTGACGCTGCGAATCTGCCGTACGGCTGGAGCAGATATTCACAGTTCAGCCTGGCTGTAGTGAATCAAGTCAACAGCAGATATTCCATCAGAAAAGGTATCTTAAGTGATTAATGTTGTTCACATATGTAGCACTCTGAATGCATACGTAAGTACTGGCAAATTTCTATTTCTACTTCTCGGAGTTAGAATGTTGGATTTGTAAAAGGCGTATATCGTAGACCTTGTAACGGAGTTAAGCTACTACTTTCTTAACCATTGACAATGCTTTACCTGAAAACCTGAAGTAAGCATGATTAATAATCAATATGTGGGTTATGCACTCATTTGAACTTTGTGAACAGCCAGTGACTTTGTTACCTTTTTTTCTGCTCAACCTGTTGTTCTAATAAGTAGATTCAGTTTTCATTGTAATTACATTCTTTTTGTATGGCTGCAGAAACTCAACACCAATTCAATGCAAGAGAAAGCGATTGGGGGTTTACATCATTCATGCCGCTCAGCGAACTCTATGATCCCACTCGAGGATATTTAATGAATGATAATGTTCTGATTGAAGCTGAAGTTGCTGTGCGGAAGGTTCTTGATTACTGGTCATATGACTCAAAAAAAGAGACTGGTTTTGTTGGACTTAAAAACCAAGGTGCTACCTGTTACATGAATTCTCTTCTGCAGACCTTATACCACATACCTTACTTCAGAAAGGTTGGATGCATGTCTTGTTTTCTTCTTCAATTTGCTAAATCACGAGCTCACAAAATTCTAGATAAAAACATCTGAATAATTCACCATGCTTGTAGGCTGTTTACCACATGCCAACGACTGAGAATGATGCTCCTACAGCTAGTATCCCATTGGCGCTCCAGAGTTTGTTTTACAAGCTTCAGTATAATGACACCAGTGTAGCTACAAAGGAGCTGACAAAGTCGTTTGGTTGGGATACATATGATTCTTTCATGCAACATGATGTCCAAGAACTCAACCGAGTTCTCTGTGAAAAGCTCGAGGACAAAATGAAGGTAAATTGACTTCCTTCTGTGTGTCTATTCTTCCATTCTCAGTTAGTGATTTGTGTTTTTTTTTTTTCTTTTCATTTCTCAAGGGAACTGTTGTGGAGGGAACAATACAAAAGCTCTTTGAGGGTCACCACATGAATTACATTGAGTGCATCAATGTAGATTACAAATCTACACGGAAAGAATCATTCTATGGTATGTGGTTTTGAACAGTAACCTATCGTCTGGCTTCTCGTTTTATAAAATGCTAATATAATTTGCCAAGCTAACATTACACCCGTGTAATTTATCTTTTGGCAGACCTCCAGCTTGATGTCAAAGGCTGCAAAGATGTCTATGCTTCCTTTGACAAGTATGTTGAAGTTGAACGCCTTGAAGGAGACAACAAATACCATGCAGAAGGACATGATTTGCAGGTCGGCTGTCTTCTTAGTTCCTTCTCATATTTTGGCTCTTGGGAATGTTTAATAATGTCAAATTCTCTATTTGGGTACCCATCTATCTAGTTGTATGTATATTATATGGTGTAGGGTTTGTCATGCGTCTGACGGCTACCAAGCAAGCTAAATTAGTGTCCGCTTATGTAAGATTGTAAGTCTTATATTTGAATAATTATATATTTTCAGGATGCAAAAAAGGGTGTTCTATTCATAGACTTTCCACCAGTACTTCAACTTCAGCTCAAGAGGTTCGAATATGATTTTATGCGAGACACAATGGTGAAGGTATGTATTTGAAGTTCTGTTGACCCAAACATGTTGCGCTGAATGTGTTGGCTTTCTTTAGGCTTGCAGTAATACAGTCTGTGAGTGCTGACGTAGCTTTATTTGTAGATAAATGATCGGTATGAGTTTCCTCTTGAACTGGATCTCGACAGAGAGAACGGAAAATATTTGTCCCCTGATGCTGACAAGAGTGTCCGTAATCTCTACACACTCCACAGGTATATATTTTTGCTGTATCTCGGCTATATATAAATATGGTAGGATGTTTTCCTCAAGTATAAAGTTCTTTTGAATCTCTGCCAGGTTCCTCTTCTTAGGGAATTCTGTAGCTTAAATTTACTCAATATATGGACAGTTGATTTTCCTTTTGTGAGAGTGAAAGACAACATGAATTACGTTATATTAATTTTTGTGTTGCATGATGTGCTTCTTGAACTGTTTGGTGCTCATTCCTGTGCAGTGTCTTAGTTCATAGTGGAGGGGTGCATGGAGGGCACTATTATGCCTTTATTAGGCCAACACTTTCAGACCAGTGGTATGTATCCTTCTATTATCTCCAACTCCCCGTCTCTTTAATGCTAATTTTTATTTATTTATTTTTATTGAAAACTAGTTTGCTCATCATCTTGGCTAGCGAGGTCTAAGTCATGTCTTGTGATACTTGATATGGTATTGAATTACTTTAGACTCTTCTATCCACATCCCTAAACTTGGATGCAGTGATATTAGTTTCACACTTACGATTCACTTTATAAGTGGTCTTTGTAATTTCTTGTTTCCCGCCCCCCCAATTCATCCATTGAAAAATGTCTTTCTGTGGTTTCTGGTGTGGGTTCAGATCGCACTAATGTACATATTTTGGGTTTGCTTACTTGAGACTATCTAAACTTCTAATTCTTTCAGGTATAAATTTGATGATGAACGGGTCACAAAGGAAGATGTGAAAAGGGCACTGGAAGAGCAATATGGTGGTGAAGAAGAGGTAACACTCTTTCTATGTATTCTATGTTTGCTTTGCAAGTCTTATTTTTCTCAACTTTCAAATTTGTTGTCTCTTCAGTTACCGCAGAATAATCCTGGTTTCAATAATCCACCTTTCAAATTCACAAAATACTCAAACGCATACATGCTTGTTTATATCCGGGATAGTGACAAGGATAAAATCATCTGCAACGTTGATGAAAAAGACATTGCGGAACATTTACGGGTAGGAAATTTATTTAACACGCTCTTTCCTGTACTTACCTCTCTTGGTTTTGCCTGAATCAGTTTTGATATTTTTTAACAGGTGAGGCTGAAAAAAGAACAAGAAGAAAAAGAAGATAAAAGAAAATACAAGGCTGAAGCTCACCTTTTCACGACAATCAAGGTTTTCTACTTCTCTTTAATTTGGTCAGAAATGGGTTCTTATCTTATCAGGTATAGATTTGAGACTGATGTTACTAATGCAATTTATACTTTAAGGTCGCAAGAGATGAAGACATCACTGAGCAAATTGGAAAGAATATATATTTTGATCTTGTCGATCATGAAAAAGTTCGTAGTTTTCGAATCCAGAAACAGACCCCTTTTCAACAATTTAAGGTAGATTCCTCCATCTTCATATTTTATTCCAGAATATTATCTTCAGCAGGAGATGGGTTTTACAAAGATACTTTTTTATGTCAACTTGGATTTATCTTGGAGCAAAAGATAGTGATCAGGATTCTAATGAGAAAAATCTCTGCTTTAGTTTATCATCTTTTTTGTTTACATTTTTCTATAAGATGCTGTCTTTGATGGGAATTTTATAGTTGTTTGTGTACTTGTAGTGATAACACTATTTAAAATTTAACCTCATGTAGGAAGAGGTGGCCAAAGAATTTGGTGTCCCGGTTCAACTACAGCGGTTCTGGATTTGGGCAAAGCGGCAAAACCATACTTATCGTCCCAACCGCCCCCTATTACCTCATGAAGAATTACAGACGGTAGTTATTCTTTTTCTTTTCTATAATTATTTTCATGCATATGGTTTGCCACTTTCTTATGGGATTATTAATGTAATGTACATTTTGGATGTACAACACATTAAAACCGTGACCGATTTATTTCCGTCTATAATCATCTGCTCTAATATTACTAGTTGGGATTATTCTTATATTAGTTGTGGGGCCCTTTTGGCTGCCATGCCTAGGTATCTTTTGATTCTCACGAACTGAAATTTCGTCTTGTTCTCCGTAGATTCATACTCATCATTAGTGGACTAGCCACCTGCCAACAACTGTATTTACATAACCTGCTTGCTGTCTTGGAATATTTATTTTTAAGATTTTATTGTAGGTTGGACAAATAAGAGAGGCATCTAACAAGGCAAGCAATGCTGAACTAAAGCTGTTTTTGGAAATAGAGCGTGGATCGGTAATACTTCCTTGCTGCCAAGTTTAGTCATGGAGGTTCATCTAATGAATTTCTGAAATCAATTGGTCAAAACGCAGAAAGTCTTACTAATTCTTGAAAATTTCAGGATGAGCGTCCTATTCCTCCCCCAGAAAAATCATCTGAAGATATTCTTCTTTTCTTTAAGCTCTACGACCCTGAGAATGCAGTACTAAGGTAATTCTCATTTCCTCTTGAAAGGAGAAACTGTCGCCCTTTCTCCTATTCTATATATGTGTTCACTGGATGTTGCATCTTCATCATTGTTACAAAGCTTTGTCCATTTGGTGCAGATATGTTGGCAGGCTCATGGTGAAAAGTTCCAGTAAGCCCATGGATATAGTAGGGCTACTGAATCAAATGGCTGGCTTTGCTCCTGAAGAGGAAATAGAACTTTTTGAGGTAGGGGATTTTGTTCTACCTTTCCATATGCTAATGGCCATGAAATATTTTATTGAAGTACTTTTTGTGCCCATTATCAGGAAATAAAGTTCGAACCTTGTGTAATGTGCGAACATCTGGACAAGAAGACTTCTTTCAGACTGTGTCAGGTAAAGTTGCTCTTATTGTATCAACTGTAATGATGATTCATGGTTTGGTCTCTTTTCCTAAATGGGTTTCTCGCGTTCAGATCGAAGATGGAGATATAATTTGCTTTCAGAAACCTCTTTCTATCCCGGAGAGTGAATGTCCATACCCGGATGTGCCATCATTTTTGGAGTATGTACAGAATCGAGAGGTATAATTAGACTGTTCACTGTTGGCAATAGTGAATTGGGCTAGAGTGTCGTGTTAGGGATTTATTAACAGTAGAGCAACCATTGTTATAGTTTAATTAGGTTGTCAAACTGTGATGATCCATGTCTTTAGTTTGGTTGTAACTAACTTATGTACTTTGTTATTTCGTAGCTGGTACATTTTCGTACTCTGGAAAAACCAAAAGAGGATGAGTTTACTATGGAATTGTAAGTACCTCTCTGGACAACTTTATATCGTTTGTTACAGTTTTGGCAGCTTTGGAATTCATATTGCTTCTATATTCAGGTCAAAGCTGCACACTTATGATGATGTTGTGGAAAGATTGGCTCAGAAGGTTGGCCTTGATGATCCATCAAAAATTAGGCTTACTTCTCACAATTGCTATTCCCAGCAACCCAAGCCTCAGCCAATCAAATATCGTGGAGTAGACCATCTTTCAGATATGTTAGCTCACTATAATCAGGTGATTGACTTGGGTTTGAGTATACTTATATAATCTTTCGTTCTAATCCAATGCAGATTTGCTCAATATACGTGTTTCTTGTTTTTACAGACGTCTGACATTTTGTATTATGAAGTTCTGGACATTCCTCTTCCAGAATTGCAAGGTCTTAAAACTCTAAAAGTAGCTTTCCATCATGCCACAAAGGACGAAGTACGTGTTGAACTTATATTTGTGATTCGTAGCTCTCTTAAATGCATGTAATTATCTTTCAAGCCTTAGAACTATTTAATTTGCAGGTAATAATCCACAATATCAGACTGCCTAAGCAGAGTACTGTCGGAGATGTTATTAACGAACTTAAAACAAAGGTGGGTCAATCTAGTTGCAATCTTGTTTGCTATATTATTGCATGGATTACCAATTTTTTTTACTTCCTTACATAGGGCTTTTTTTTGTAATGGATTATGTTCCATACGATTACTGGTTTAATGTTTTCGGGTGCATCAGGTGGAGCTTTCGCATCAAGATGCAGAACTTAGGTTACTTGAGGTGTTTTTCCACAAGATCTACAAGGTAACAGGCTAACTTTTTGTCCTTTGCATTGTGATGAACTTTATTTTTGATTTTTTTAACACGATGTAATTTGATAATACATTGGAACTTAGCAAATTTTGATCCAATGTTCTTGGGTTGCAGATCTTTCCACCTACTGAAAAAATTGAGAACATCAATGACCAGTACTGGACTCTACGAGCAGAGGAGGTACATGCCTTTTGACTTTTGTTATTCGACTTCTCTTGTTTCCCTGTGGATGTTGATTCTTGTTTTTATTTTTACCTTTTATTTTTTTTCGGCAATCTCGTTTTTAGTTCAGAGATGCTGATTTTCTTCTTCTAATATCTTTTGAAATCTCAGATACCTGAGGAAGAGAAGAATATCGGTCCCAATGATCGGTTAATCCATGTGTACCATTTTACCAAAGATAACGGACAAAATCAGGTGGGTAGAGTCCATATCAAGCTTGAGTTACTTAAAAAGTAAGTTGAGGCTTTGGTGTTATTAACCATTGTTTCTTGTGCAGCAAATACAGAATTTCGGTGAGCCCTTCTTTTTGGTAATCCACGAAGGTGAAACATTAGAAGAAATCAAGATGCGTATCCAAAAGAAACTACATGTCCCTGATGAGGACTTTGCCAAGGTATGCATGTTAATAAGTTTGAATGTTATTATTGTGGCGAAATTGGATTGTTGTTAATGCGTTTTTTCTTTTCTTATGTAATCCAGTGGAAGTTCGCTTCTTTTTCAATGGGACGTCCAGACTACTTGCAGGACACAGATGTCGTTTATACTCGCTTTCAGGTAAATCAGACTTGTTATCCTTTACTTGTTATTCCCCTTAAAAAGAAATTCGAGACTTTAACTTATGGAAAACGAAAATGGTAACAGAGAAGAGATGTATATGGTGCGTGGGAGCAGTATCTTGGGTTGGAGCACATTGATAATGCTCCTAAAAGGGCTTATGCTGCAAATCAGGTAAGAAGCTCTCTCTCTGTCTCTCGCTCTCTCTCTCTCTCTTTGTTGTAGTCTGTTAACATGTTTTGGATGCTCTTGTTGTAGAATCGACACGCCTACGAGAAGCCGGTGAAAATATACAATTAGGGAGGCGTGGCTATCGATGGAGGAAGTGAAGGGTGGTCTTTGGTGTGAGGGTAGGATGTAGAGAGTCTCAGTTTAGATTTGATAACCAAAAATGAAATATATCTTTTTCAAGGAAAAAAGGGTTTTGATTTTGGCCCTGACGGTATTAAGTGTGGTCGGTCTCTTTTGCTTCCAAACTACTTCTTTGGTGTTAATATGGTATTGTCTGAGACTCTCTCTGCAAAATTCTCATTTTCAAGACTGAGCCCCGTTCTTGGATTTGTGGGAGGGCGTTGGCTTTTTTGGTTCTCAATTAGGATTTGTATTTCAGGTATAGTTTTTATGTTCTAAACACTTAAAAATTATTCTACCTTGTTTTCTTTTCCTGATTTTACCCTTTTAAATTACTTCTCTCGCTTGATCAAATTATTTGTTCCAAGCCTTATTAGAGAATGAGAATATATGCTTTCACATCGAAAATACGTATCGATAAATTAAGTCATCTATTGTATAAAGGGGCGAGTTGCCAATGACTCTTGGGTATAATAAAACGAGAAAACAAAGAAGAAAATATTCTTGGGTAAATCACCGGCTTGCCGCGTATATCTCTCTTAGTTCTAGAATGGGTTTCGTTAAAGCTATTGAGGTGTGTGTTAAAGTAATAAAAGATGATGAGAAACATAAAGAAAAATTAAGCTACAAATGAAATATGAATTGCTAAATGTGTGAAACCGAAATATGTATGAATACGATGAATCATATTAAATTTGGGTGAGAAAAATTTGTGAAAACAAAAATGAGAACGTAAAATATAAATTTCTATGAATATGATGAATCATTAGTGTTAAATGCACCTGTAGCTCAGTGGATAGAGCGTCTGTTTCCTAAGCAGAAGGCCGTAGGTTCGACCCCTACCTGGCGCGTATTTATTTTTACATTATATTTAGCCACATTATAGAGTCTTATAGTTATACTGAACCAGGTTATATTTAGCTTTGTTAATCTCATATTTTGGGAACTACATTATTTTTGTTGACAATGCGTAGAAACTTACTTTTGGTTTTTAATCCTGTTCAAATCAATCTATTGTTATATAATTGTTTTATGTTTCAACTGAGTGTTGATTTGAATTTATAATGTATTTTTTAATAGAAAATATACCTATTATAGTCTCATGTCAAATAATTTAAAAATAAATAGCTAAATATATAAAAATGTATTCATTCGAAGATTGAAAGAACGAAAATAAATCCTAAACTTTTAACGCATATTTATTTTATTTTTCTACTTTTAGAGAGTTGTCTAGATAAACCCTAACCCTAGACCAAAAATATTTAATCTTCTTAGGAAGCTCTGAACTATTATATATTAAGGCAATCCCGAAATCACTGAATGAAGTCTTCGTTTTCTTTCTATGGTATTGACCCACAGCGAGGCAGAGATGACTAAGTGACACAAAAAGGTAATTATCAATCTTAATCTTAAACTTTCTTAACTTTATATATTTNTTTTTTTTTTTTTTTTTGATATTTTTTTTTTTTTTTTTTTTTTTTTTTTTTTGTAAAACAATATATTTATTGTTGTTGACAGTGCATAGATATTTCTTGTTGTGGCATGTTCGTCTTAAATCATCTTCAATCGAAAGTAGATTTTTTTGTCATATTATTATTTTTCATCAATCTTATAATATTATACATACATAAAGTTTGGTTTATGAATCAAACTGCTAGGGTATAACAATGATAGGCACAACAATCATAACACTGGCAACTTAATTTTTATTTATTTTAGATGTCATTTCAAAATATCAAAGATATGTCATAAAAGATAACTAGTGCCAGTGGGGCAATGGCTTCATCCAACGTCCATAAAATAGCCCATCGGCGTACAGAAATATCAAAATTTCGTTTAATTAGGTCAATTGGAACTTTTTTGCGACCAAAACTTTCTGTTCCATCTTTTGGACGGATCACTCAATACATGAGGAGGGGTGTCTTTAACTTTTTTCCATATCCTTTGAGCTGTTCGGACATGAATCGAATATATATTCGATACCTCTCCTGTAGCCTTTGGCTTCAATTTTCCATGTACACTCCTAATCAATAGAGAATAGTAAATTTCCCATTTTTGACCGACAGTCAAATTCTTTCTCCGTGCAAGTCTGCCATTATTGTATACGTCTCGTGCTGGTCCAAAACAGTAAAACACTATTAAAAAATGATTAGCTATTGAAACATATATACAATAAATATTAATGTGTTCACATTCCTACTAGTGTTCCATATATACCTTTATTTGGACTGAATAAACTGATGCCTAAATGAATTAGATGATGAAAATAACGACTATGACAAATTTTACGATATCTTACATTTGTAAATACTATTTTATCATCGAATACGAACTGATGAAAAAAGGAGAAGAAGATTACGGTTTAATTTATATATATACCTGCATTGTTTGAAGGTGGTATGATTCTTAAGGGAATTGCTTTCTGAATTACATGAAAGGAGTTACCTTCATCTCCAACATCTTCAGTTTGGGAATCATGACCATCACTGCTCTCTGGAATGGTATTTAAATCTAACAAATATTTTTTATTGTTTGGAGGTGAAAAATTTAAATCAAAATTAGCCATGGATGATCTACTCTTGAAACCCCATGTTGTATTATATAAGAACGTGGTAATTTGGTTTCTTCCAGATATTTGTCTTGTAGTCAACACTTCAGGAATTAAATTTAATTTATTCGTAAGTTGTTAATTATGCATGGGAAGGAAACTAATTAATCGGCTATAAGAGCTGGCAAAAAAAAAAACTTAAGAGGTTATAAAATATATGGATTAACGAATAATTACAACAGTAATAATAAAAAATTATTAGAATTAAAACTGTAGATAATTTATATTACGAAGAGTATAGTAGACAAATTAATATGTGTCCTAATTTGCATGACAAACTTTAAAAGACAATGAATTAAAATAGAAGGACTTGTTATTATTAGACGACTCTATAGTCAATGATAGAAACGTCTATAGTATAAGGAAATGATATATGACTGAATTTGGTTTTTTTTGTCTGGTCATCTTTTATATGAGTGAAATTAACTACTTACTTATATTTGAGTCAATTGGAATTAATTAACAGATTACTTAAAGGAAATAAAAGATTTTGTTATGAAGATAAATAATTTCATACTAAGATTTAAATATAAATTAGAGTTTATAAATTCTAATGAATTGTTTCAGAATATGAAAATATAAGTACATATATAAAATTGTATCCTTTCTATAATTTTTATACAATATTAAATGATTAAAAATAAAAATAATACACAAATAAAATAGTTTTCACATGTTTTTATATAGTTGTCGTGTTCCAATTGTTTTTTTTGTTTGATTAATATAAATGTAACTTTATATTTTCAATAATATTTCCTAATTCAAACTTATAAACTATAATGTTGTTTATAAACTTAAAACACGACACAATATTGAAATGTCGTTTTTATAATTAAAAATATTGTTTTATATTTTCAATGATATTTTTCCTAATTCAAAACTTATATAGGCTTTTATATAATTACAGTTATTTTTATTAATAAAATGTCCTTTTGTATTTTCTTCCGAATTCAGTTTTTTCTCTATTCTTTATTCAAAACTTATACACTTTGATTTTATAATACTTTGACACTGTTGGTTATTGTATATGCAATTTGCATTCAGTATCAAAAAGGTACATAATTTCGAAATAACAAAAAAAAAGAAATACTATTTTTTAAAGTTGCTATTCTATATATAATTTTTTTTCGTTTTAATTATCATTTCTGTTTTTTCAATGTGATTTTTAATATTAAATCTTTAATTTAGTCTTACATCTAATAGTTGACCAAAAAAAAAAAAGTCTTACATCTAATAAAAAATATTAAAAGTTACTTGATTTTTAAGATATAAGATAAATTTTATTAATATGCATTAAAAAAATTAAACAAAAACTAAAACTAAATGCAGTAGAAATTTTATAAATTAATACTCGATAAATTAATAAACTCTATAAATTAATAATTTTTTCCAGTACTAAGTCGGATCAATGTAAAAATTAGCAAAATTCAATAAGATAATATAATAATAATATTTTTGAAATTTTTATGTAAATATATGGTCCACTAATATTATAAATTAATAATTATTATGTAAATACATATCTATAATGATATGCTAAAATATAAGTATAATTTTCATTTGTTTTTTATTAGAACTCAAATATATTTAGAATTCATCCCTAATTTAGATAAAACTATATAAAATATAATAAAACTTTTAAAATATATTATTTTAATTTAATTTGTGTTTTATTTTAATTAATTATTGATAAAATTTTATTTTATTCAAAATCGATAATTTAGTAACTCTATAAATTAATAAAATATCAAAATTTCAAGTTTATTAATTTATAGAGATTTTGGTGGGTATATGTTTACGACATTTAGTTCACTTCACTTTATAGACGACACATATTCGGATCTAGGCCCAGCCAAGTAATAATTAATAGGCCCAACACTTTAATTTGGATGCGAAAATTTAAAGAAGCTGTCACCATTTCTCCTGAAGACTGAAGTAATAATTAATAGGCCCACACTTTAATTTCTCTATCTTTCAATTTCACATTCATGTAAAACATCTATAAAAAAAACATTTCCCTGGTCTGAGCAACTTTCTGTTGCTGTGTTCATTTTACAGAGTTTCACTAATTTACCTTTTTCAGACTCCAACGATTGTGTTGTAAGTACCATAAACAGCAAAGAGCAACCCGCAAATGACAATGAAAACATCAACGGATTTGTTCCATAGGTTTAATGATGGACCGAGCAGTGTGAGGTGATAAGAAGCCGGCAACACAAAGGATATGAGCGCACAGAGAGTGCTTCCAACAAGAGATGCAAATGTACCAAACCCCGGGACTAAAGACGCGATTGCCGCGAGCCCTACCACCAAAAGCGTCCTTGTCGTGAAGATTACGTACTTGGAGACTGAACCTGTCTCGTTGCTGTACTGATGATGACGATGCTTTTGAAGCCAATCTATCCTTTTCAGTTTCTGCTCTATGATCTCGTTAAGCGGATGCACCATGATCGGGAACGTAAACGTCAATCCCACACACAAGCCAATCTGTTTAAACCAAAGAAAACAGAAAAGTATTGAGCTGAAATTCCAAGGGAAGATGATAAGCAAGAAGATGACATAATGAAAATGCAAGTATAAGCACCTAAAACATTTGCAATGGCGTAAGCTTTTTTACCTGCACGGCAACGGCAGACCAATTCTTTGGGAGGTTGAGCGTGATGATATCTTTCGTCTGATCGCCGTAAGCCATATAACCACAGAACCCGAACAACACATAGACAAACGTTATCCCCGCAAGCACTTTCGCTAGCAGCTTAGGGAACGCTTCTCTCTCCCTCATCGAACCTTCGAGAGCCAGAGTCATTGCGAAACCCTCAAAGCAGAACACAGCGACCCCTCCAGCAAACGGTAAACCTCCAATGGTGGACGAAACCGCCGTTCTATCGCTAAACGAAAAGTCTCCTTCAAACACCATTTCCACGTTCTCTTTCACGACGAAACACATGGCTATGATATTGCAGATATCAGCAAAGATGCTGAAAGGCGAGAGAGCTGACAAAGAAGTGATCCACGACAATCCAGCTTCGATTGGAACCAGGATCAAGATGAAAGAGACCATACTTAGTCCGTACGATTGGAATATGGATGACAGATTCCGGCCTATGAACACTAAATACGCTACTGATCCACCGCATTGAGCAGTGAATATGAGGAATTCGGTCAGGTATCGACCTTTCGTTCCCATGCATTTGAATCCCAAATCACCATACGTTTTCGATTCCTCTTCTCCTTCTTCCGATTCTAGCCTGTCTCTACACTGAATCTGCAATGGAATTTGAATCGATTTCAGAAATCAAAATATAGATTCCGGGAGATAACCAACTCTTTTTGAGATTCTGCAGAGAGGAATTGATAATCGCTAGCCACAGAGACTAAATTCGAATTTTCATTTCAGGTCAAGGAGGATAAGGAAAAAAAAAAAGGAACTAACGAGGAGGAGCATGCAGTAATAGGTGGCGAATCCGACGATAATGACGCCGAGAGATCCGGCGAACCATCCAGCGACACGGAATGCGTAAGGGAGCCCAAGGACGCCTGTACCGACGATGGAGACGATAATGTTTCCGAGCGTCTGAAGAGGCGTGGTTCTGTCTCCGGCCGAAGGAGATTTTATCAGAGGAAGAGAGGCGTCGTCGTTCGTCGCCAGGTCATTGATCGCCATCGCCGAGATTCTCTCCTCTTGTTTTTTTTTTTTTTTCTATTTTTTATTTGTTTTTGGAGGATTTCTCGATTGCTCTGTGATAAGAGGAGACGTACGAACTACGAAGTCATCCGCCGTCGTCATTCATTCTTATAGGTGGCACTGTAACATGGTCCCGCCAACGATACTCCGTATGACGTGGCGTCCCAAAGTCCCTTAAATCTGGCGGTGCTTAACACGCGCTTGCTCCGTCCCTAGATCTGTGCAAATGAAATCAAATTCAATTATCCATATATGGTTTTCCTTTCTTTTTAAATGCTAGATGAGTAGATTCTGACATAATACACTGTAGATGATTATATTATACTACTATAAAGTATAAACAAATCTATGTCATTTTGTCATCTATCTACCTTGATTATTTATCTTGTCGTGTAATACTGATACATGGCCCATCGTTATCATGCAACAACTCACATATAAAATATATGTACAAAAGGCACAAGATCTTGAGACAGTTGAGAGTGGAAATTATCTACATATTTCTCGCAGATGTTATGTTTAAACTGTGTGATGATATTGCTGCGTGTATGTAAATATTTATATTTAGAGAAATTTCTCTAAATTCAGTTTACAAATAGACAGCTTATCAGTTATATCACCAACCCAAATAGTAGGATTGCATTATCATGTTTCTCTACCAAAAATAGTGACATTTCTACATTTCACACTTGGACGTCACGATACTTCATAAGATAATGACATCGTTTCATTTACCACATACATTTCTACATTTCTCCACACCACATACATTTCAGTCATCATTTTGCTTGATTTAACTTATTAACAAATTTTAATTAGTAACGAATTTGCCTTACTTGGATACTTACCAGAAATTTAGTAACAACAACAAAATTTAGAAATGCCTCAATCCACCGGATAACCGAGAATAGAGCGCTTAACCACCGCAAAACATTTTACAAGAATTCATCAAATCTTGACAATAAAGTGAACCAAAACTGAAACTCCATCTAATCAAATTGAACATCAAACAAGCAATATCTAAGTTTTATTGGCCAACGAATGGCTAACTTCCGTATAGTTTTGTGTTTAGTTGAAGGAAGCACGAAGACAATGTGGGTGATAGACACAGTGAATAGCATGTATAAGCTTTCTTCTTGGCCCAACAGCTAAAGCACCCATATGCTTAAGCTTCTCCATCGTCAAATTCGCCACCTGAAACTTGTTCATCCTCTGTCCCCTCAGCATCCTCTCAAACTCTCTCCCCAGTCCTATCGATCCGACCCATTCGTTCAACCCGCCCGCTTTCTCAACCTTCTTCTCCAGATTCACCACTCTCAGCTTCTCGTTATCCATTACAACAGAGCTACACATCACTCTAGGAAACCTTATGGGCTTGCGACCCGTACGGCTCCTTTGATTCTCCACTCTTCTATTCGGATGCATTCTAAAATCTTGATGTGATCTCCTCGGAGCAGGAGCTGGAGCTGGAGCTGGAGCTGGAGCTGGAGCCTTCCTGGTTGTGAGATTGCGGCTCCTAACCATCTCCGGTTTGTCCACTGCGGTGAAATCAGGGCAAGACTCAGGTTCCACAGGGTAAACATCCGGAACCAAGTCTCTCAGCACAGATTGTGATCGAGAAGCTGCAGGCTTCTCCAAAATGCCATGTTCGGTTACAGGAAGAGAAGGCACCACTGTGTGAACACGAGTAGTTTCTTCAATAACATCAGCTTGTGGTTGAAAAGTTGCAGGTTTCTGCAAAGTGCAACGGTCAGGTAATGGAAGAGAAGGCACCGCTGTGTAAGCAGAAGTACTTTCGTGCTTATCAGCTCCTAACTCAGCTTGTGATTGCGAAGTTCCAGGTTTCTGCAAAGTGCAATGTTCAGATGCATGAAGAGAAGGCACCACTGTATGAGCAAGAGAAGTCTCGCGCATAACCGCTCTTACGCCAGCTTGTGATTGAGAAGTTGCAGGTCTCTGTACAGTGAAATGTTCAATTACAGGAAGAGAAGACACCACTGTGTGAAGAGGAGTGGTTTCGCGCAGCTTATCCCCAATACTGTCTTTTAACTTGGCCTGCGAATGAGAAGTCGCATGCTTCTGCAGAATGAAATGCTCAGGTAAAGGCAGAGAAGGCACCACTGTGTGATGAACAGGAGTAGTTTCGTGCATATCCGCAATAGTGTTTCCTAACTCAGCTTGTGACAGAGAAGTTTCAGGCTTCTGCAAAATGAATTGCTCAGGTATCGGAAAAGGAGGCACCACAGTGTGATGAACAGGAGTAGCTTCTGCTTGCATATCCGCAATACCGTCTCTTAACTCGGCTTGTGACTGAGAAGTCTCAGGCTTCTCCGGATTGAAATGTTCAGGTAAGGGAAGAGAAGGCAATACAATGATGACTCTCTGCTTTTTAACAAAGACCCAACTGTCTTCTTCTCCATCAAATCCCAACTTTGAAGGACCTGTCTTGCTCGGTTCAAACTGTCTCGACCTTTGCTTCGCCATTAAACCTGAGATATCGACAACATTAAGCTAAAGGGAAACATTTTTCACCACAAGTATACACATTTGTAACAAACAAAAAAAAAAAATATCACTTGGAAACCGTAGAGAATTAAAGAACGATGCTTTACACGACATAAGCAAGACAAGTACAAGCTTTCGATTTTGGGGGAAAACCCATCACAGTAGACGTTTCCAAAAATCAAAGTAAAGGACCGAAATTTTGTATATCGAACTCTTAATCAATGTGGAAATCGGAGTAACAGCACAATTTTGTGGAGGGGAGCTGAGAAATTACAATCAAACAAAAGACTTACCCAGTAAATTAGCGACGCTTGAAAGAGAGGAACAAACCCTAGAATACAAAATCTTTCTTAGTATCGAGAGATTGGAGAAAAAGCCGGCCGCTTTCTGGGAAGGGAAATGTCAACGAGTCTTAACTTCGGGTTTCTTCTGGGAGTGACGATGACTCTCGTTGAACTCTCTTTCTCTCTGATCGGAGCAAATCTTTTTATTTTACTTATTTATTTATTTTCGAGAAATCAGTGTCCGATAATTTTCCATCTGAGGAGTTTTTATTTTATTTTTCTGCTAAAGGGAGGAGTAAAATTCTTAGGTTCCCCAAATCTCAGGTTAAAATTCTTAGGTTCATCGTTCAAAATGTTCCGTATAGTTGGATAGCCGAGGATTTCGAATCTGGATCTACATCTTGAACCAGTCTACCAGGTAATAAAAATGAATCATACATGTTTTATAGTTGTTTAGTGATGAAGAATTTATATGAAGAGAGAAAAGAGAAATTTGAAATGTTGATAAAATCATTAAATGTAAAATTAAAGGGATTTGAAGATTTTTGTTGTAAAATCTCAAAAAAATTGTGATATTGTTTATAATTTTAATTTGATTTGTAGATATATAATGATTTAGAACGTTTTGCGATTCATTCGATATATGATTAATTTATATTTTTTTAAAACACTTTTTCTATATCATTGGCAAAAAAAAAAACACTTTTTCTATATAAACACATCTGTTCGACATAAATGTGAATATTATATTTATTGGGAAATTATAAAATGTGAGTTCTTAAATGCATTATGAAAAAAATTATAAAAACAAATCAAATAGACACAATAAGTGAAAAAATGGCATAGTGTTCAACTGGTAAAAAATGTTCAAGCGGATTTAGATTTTAGACCAAGGTCCGACCGAATCTCATCATCTATGAATCTTCTTTACTGTTAGCCTTCTTTTTGGTTTAAACTTTGGACTAAAAACTTAGACTAATCCTCAAAATTTATGGGGAAAATGAAGCAAAGTAGCTGATGGGTCAAAAACAAAAAAAATTGTCGGCATGGGCCATGTTTAAGCGGAATAAAATACACTTCATATGCGTAAGACTAATCTATACTATAAAAAGTAAAAGCATCTGAGAGAAGAGAATAAATCTCTAACTCTTGTAAAATCCAGATCATGCCGCCATGTACTTCTGTTTTTCAGGTAAAGACACCTCATCTAACAAAATCTCAGCCGTTCGTCCCAACCCAATACCTCATCCTGAACGTTCATTCATCATTGCCTCCTCGTTTCTACCAAAAATAAACCTCTTTGACAAACATCGGAAAACGAGACAGAGTCAGAAACACAGAGAGACTCCATCAAAAGCCTTCGTCGATTAATATAGCAAAACAAACCAAAATCAAACTTCCTGGGCAAAAATGATAAAAATCCTGTAGCAAAGAAACAGTTTTTTAGGGTTTTTATAAACCAGAAACTATCTATCTTTCATTAATTTCTTTTACACAATTTGATAGTCATTCCCTCCAATTGCGAAATTTCCTTTTATGCATTTTTCCCCTTTTTAGTTTACGCCCAGATAAATTGATTTTGGTTTCATGTTTCTGTTTCGTGGAGAAATCCCCGGAGAAAATATCTCGAAATTAGCTTGATTGTCTGCCGATTTCTGGGTTCGCCGAGAGGTAAGCCTTCATTTTCCGTTTTCGGATTTCTTCTATCTCTATTCCGATTGTGTTTTTACGACTCGAAGTGCTTTTTTTCTCTCACGAATCCGAGAATCTAGTTTTCGAGAATCTGATTACAAGAAATGTGCGGTTATCGCAGAATTGGCTTCAGCTGGAACTTAATTTTTCCCGAGAAAGTTTATCATCCCCAAAAGGCAGCAGCGATTGCTATGATTTCTTCTCAAAATGATGCATCGCATTCAACATTCAGGGCTAAGTGCGATTTAGGTCTTTAATTTCGATTTCCGGATAGTTCGTAGTCGTTGTGAGAATCGTTGGATTGGAATTTGGATTCGATACGATATATCATCATCATCATCATCATCTCCAATGGAATCGGGAACGGCGTCTCCGTCCAGAGATCTGATCAAATGCTGCGACTGTGGATGCGATTGCTCTCCGGATTCCTGGATTCGATCAGTGAAGAGAAGACACGAGGAATCGGAGAATCAGAAACAATTCTCAATCCCGGAGCTGGATGAGGTGGACGCAGAGCTTTTCTCTAACCCTAAAGTCCATCTCGAGAACGAATGCGAATTGCTCCGGGAGACGGTTACCAGTCAACAGCAATCGATTCAGGAGCTGTACGATGAGCTCGAGAAAGAGCGGAACGCTGCATCAACAGCTGCAGAAGAAGCAATGTCTGTGATGCAGAGGCTGCAGAACGAAAAGGCTGATCTCCAGATGCAACTCAGGCAGCACAAGAACTATTCTGAGGATAAAATCGAGCATGACCAGCAAAAGATTTTCGATTTGGAAGATGTGTTGTATCAGAGAGAGCAGACTATACAGGCTCTTACATTCGAAGTTCAGGCTTATAAGCATAGGATGATGAGTTTCGGGCTCACCGAGGCAGAAGCTGAAGGTGAGAAGAGCTTGTTAAGTCGTGAACCGAGCATGATCTCTGAATATGACCTCCCTGCATATGACTACCCTCCTTTGAAGTGCAATATAAACGAGAACCATGATGATCCTCTCGAGGCTGATATCTATGTTGCAGATGATGAAAACTACCCACCAGCGTATTCGCCTCACGGGAGAGAGCATTTGAAGACGCTGGATCTGAGGATTAGCCAGATGGAGACAAATCCTAGCTTTCCTCAGTTGAATAGTGGTGATTTCGTGAAAGCGAGAGGGATGGATGTTTCAGAGAAGGCGGTGGTTGGTCAGAGTCCTAGGCGTCAAAGACAGTTTAGGAGGATTTCGACTGCTGGTTCGAGCTCACAGCTTGGAGCGTCTAAAGATCTAAAAGCTGATATCTTTGTTGATTCCCCGAGGTCTGAAAGCTACAGCTCCAAGAAAGTGGGAACTTTCTCATATACAGAGAATTATAATGCTGAAGATGAGTCATCGGAAGTAGGAGATGACATGAGTGATAGAGTTTATACCATTGATTCTGTCCATCAGGGTGCGTCTCGTAGTGGTGTAACTGAGCAGAAGCTTGGGGATGAGACTTTTGATGGGAAAGTGGTTTTCCAAAGGGAACAAATGGATCTTGATGATCCTGATATAACGAAACTCTACATGAGGCTTCAAGCACTGGAAGCTGACAGGGAATCAATGAAACAGGCGCTGATCTCTATGAGGACCGAAAAGGCTCAGATGGTACTCTTGAAAGAAATTGCTCAGCATCTCGTCCCGCAACGGAGGTTGCCTCTACGTAAAGCATCCAATGCTGGGCCATTGACTTTCACGCCAGTCTTTAAGGTGAATTTGCTCTCTTAGCTCCAATTCTTGTGATGTTGTCTTATATCTATATGAACACAAAACAACTTCTTCTGAAGCTGTGTCTCATTCTTTAACTGAGTACTTTGATTATTATTCCTATGCAGTGGATCACATCTTTTGTTTCTTGGAGAAGAAAGGCTCGTCGAAGCAAGTAAGTAGTCTCTTTTCTCTAACAAACTTTGGTTAGTTTATGCTTCGCATATCTTCTTTCAGAGAATGTTTGAGAGAATACTTGAAGAAAATCTTGATACAAAGGCAGAGCTGTTATCCATTTTCAAACCATTGCTCTCTTATACTAGAATCCTCAAACGCAGAGAGATTGTTTCGATTGATAGTTTGAAACTTTAAGGAGTTGCTTTTCAAACTAACAATCGTCTCAATTGGAATGGAAATGTACAGGTACATGTATGGGGTGTCAGCAAACAACATGGGGCTGCAAATGCTTCTAGAAAAGGTCCCTCGATCACGGAAATGGCGATGTCTCAGGAGCACCCAAGTGTGAAAACAGATGCAAGCAAACAGAATCACTCTCCTGACTCTAGAATATGAAGCACATAATTGTCAAACACTGTTGAATTTAGATTTCGAAAAGTGTTGCCCTGAGGTAAAAGTTGTGTGTGTGCCTTTCTCCAACTCGATCTGGATTCTCCAAATTTTGGGTTGCAGAGGAAATGTTTGTCTTGTGCGGTTTTTCTCATTCTGTTTCTCCCCCAATATTTCAAGTGTTTGTATAAAAAGAATGGGGTTGAAGAATGATTTATAACTGAGAGGCTATACAATCTCTGTATAGTTTCTAACATACATTGTTTCATTATTTTTCCCATATTCTGGAGATCGATTCTTTAAATCTTTATCATAAGTTTTAACGCGACCATCAAAATTCAATAAGTATGTAGTTATATTTATGACTAGATTATGACCTATGCACCAAGCTGATATAAATATATATAAAAATTTTGATGTAAATATTTAGTTTTAAAATTGATAATTCGAGTAATTATGATTCGTATAAATAGTTTATAGATTGTGATTATCGGCGACACCTCAAACTAGACTTTTCCTCTCTCATATCTATATTAATAAAGTTAAACTTACTCTATTCTCAGCATGCCACCTCAGCATTTTTGGAACTCTGAAAACTTGACACCTCAGCACAGTGAATCAACTCTCCCATTGCTCTCCCACATAAATCATTACACTTATTTTACATATATAATTTTCACTAATATAGAACTCAATCCAATTATTCTCATAATAATTATCATTTATTAATATAATAAATTTAACAAGAATATGAAAAGTCAATTAAAAAAATAAAAAATTTATATACCAAACTACAAAAAATATTATTTAATAATTTTAGTTTTGAAACAACCAGTCCTTTTTTTTTTTTTTTAAAAACAATGCGGAAGTTCTCGAAAGAATATAATAATATTAAATCAAATAAATGTCAGTTCAACAAATAACCAAATAAACCAATAAATAANCGGTCTCTTTCCGCGGAAGAACATTTCTGTTACCTGCAACACATTGGAATAGAGTTGCGTGAGTATTATCATAAATACTCAGTGAGTGGATCATCCTGTCTACAGACCATGTACGTCAACAAAAGACAATACATCAAGCAACAAACAATAACAATAACAACATCAATAATGAGCA